>KE525327.1:939008-975905 GCA_000441895.2 Anopheles sinensis
ATCTAATTCATCGAAAAAATATTGAAAAAGGTTAAAATAATATGATATTTTTAAAAAATCTTGAAAAATCGATGCTTTAATTGATGAACAAAGAAGTAATTTCAAACCTCGAGAAGATTTAGTGACTTAGGAATACCGTATAAGCACACTTGACGCAGTTAAGAAATTGTTCACAAAAAATTGAATAACAAAATAAATGTTCGGTCAAATCTTACGAAATTTTGCACAGGGATAGCCTAACTACCATAAAATATGAGTAAAATAAGTAAGAAACTCTTAAATTTATAATCTTCAAATTCTAGAAACTCTTTGTGTGGCACTTCATGTTCCTAACTTGACACATGAATTTTGCAGTGTGCCTAACTTAGCGCAAAGTGTTCCTTATTAGACGCACTTAAAAAAAAAAGGATGTAGCTCATCAAACTCAATAGTTTTATTCAAAACTATTCAATGATCAACTTGAAACAATAGAAATACATTTAAACAGTAATCAAAAATCAAAATGAATTTGTTCCTCATTTTGCTTGTCCGATTTGATCTGTTCATACCACGCACGTTATTCGCCGCTAGTTTTGACTGCAGGGGGAAGCAAATTTTTTGCAAGTGCCTTTCAGTTTCGCAGTCTTCGACAGAGCTTTTGGTAACAAAAAAGCTTTAATGATTAAATTTTCCTTTTGCTTTGATAGAGTTTTGCAAGATGGATCGCCTAGCACTGTTTCTGGTTTACGTTCGGTCATTTATCTGACCTGAGTTTCGAAATATGCCATGTAATTTCGTTTTGGCGACAAAATCCATACTGTGAATAATTAGGACCACTGTGAGCCAAGTAAAGAAAAGTCACAAAAAGCACCAAATCAAACTACAATCCGCAGGAAAGACTTATGTTTTGAGAGTTCCTGACGAAAAAATCACTAATGAAACGACTTTTGTGTAAGAAACAGTTTCACTCGCTCCTTGGCAAGTAAACGCGAGTAAAAATTGAAGCACTTGTACGATGATATTTTTCATTTGTTTTTGGTAACAATAAAACAAAAAACATTTTTTTGTGCGGGTGTATTGTATGAACATAAACAAATATTTAACTATAATTATTTATATTAGATATTTTGGGGTGAATTTTTTTAAAATAGTCAAGTTATAACAACATTTATCGAAAAGTGCGTCAAGTTTGGACCCGCGTCAAGTATGGTGCTTTCAAGGTATTTTTAATTATTACTTGTTTTAACATCAAGACTGCATTAGTTTTCTAATAGCCATACAAAGAAAAGGGGAATCTTACCATCGAGGAATATCTCTAGCCGGTTCGGGACACCATGATTACTGCAGCGTGTGTTCGATACCAGGTCGATCGACAGCTCACGGATCATGTTCTTGGAAAGATCGGCCACGCAGAGAACCGGCAGCCCGTGGAAGTCCTTGTGCATGGTCGTCAGCTGGTTGTAGGAGGCGTTCAGTGACTCTAACGAGGGTAGGAACGTCTGCAAATTCGCGAAAAAAACAAAACAGGTTAGTTTCAAATCAACCCACTCGTGCAGATTGCACGAGACTCTACCTTGGAGAGTTCCTCCAGCGTTTTGAGCTGATTAAAGGATAGGTCCAGCCGCTCCAGCTCTTCCATGCCGATCAGATCGTTCGGCGTGATCGTCTGCAGCTGGTTGTGGGCCACGTTCAGCACGCGCAAGTTGTTCAAACCCATCAGCGCACCGTCGAGGGACTGCAGCCTGTTGTCATTCAACCGCAGTTCGCTGATGATCAGGCCCGAATCGATCAGGTTCTCCATGCGCCCGGTCAGCACCTCGATGCGATTGTGCGAGAGGTCAAGCATGCGCAGCTTACGCAGTCCGGCGACTTCCTGCAGCGAGAATTCCTTCAGCCGATTTCCGCTGAAGTTCGCATTGATCAGTCCCTTGCAGCTCAGCAACGAGCCGTTCAGGTGCGTCAACCAGTTCCCGGCCAGGTTGATCTCCTCCAGGCGTTCCGCCTCGAGAAACTCTTCACGGCGCAACTCTTCGATCTGATTGTGCTGGGCGTTCAGCTTGGTAAGGTGCGTGGCACGTCCTAACAGGCCATCGAGCGAGCGCAGCCGGTTTCCGATCACGTTCAGGAAGTCCAGGACCTTCAGGTAGCGCATCTCGGATGGCAGATGCTCGAGCTGGTTATCCTCCACATTGATCAGGATGAGGTTAGAGTTACCGTTCGGACCGCGCGGTAGCTCACCCTCGAGCGTTGTTATGTTGTTGTTGCTTATTAGCAGCATCTTCAGCTCGTCCAGATGGCGGATGCTACCGTTCAACGTGCGCAGCTGGTTCATGCCGATCTGCAGATTCTGAATCGTCTTCGGCAGTGCATCCGAGTCGATGCGCTGCAGATGATTCGTGGCCATGAACAGATGCCGCAAGTTCTGCAGATGCCGAAACGTATCGTTGGCGATGTACCTGATGCGGCTGTTCGAAAGATCTAGAGTGCCCAGGTTAGGCATGTGCTCGAACATGTCCGGCGGAATCTCCTCGAGCAGATTGTCCGCCGCGCTGAACAGGTCCAGTCGAGGCAGGTTCTTGAACGTTGAAACAGGTAGCTGACTGCAATTTAAACGGGTAAGCATTATTGATAATCTGTCCTACAGTATTGTTCAACAAGTAAGCATTATTAAGGATCAAGTGTCGAGTAATATCTATGTGACCTATGGATTGAACCAGGGTGCCCATGGCGTAGTGGTAGCGCAAGTAATCACCACGCCATAAGTGTGGGATCGAATCCCATGAGTCTGGTACCCCGCGGTATTACGAACGGGTGACCACCGATCTCCGTCTAATATACCGTCTATCGGTCACAATAACTCTCTTCGGAGAGAGGCCTTGTCCCGCTTGGAGATGTTGAGTCACATAAGAAGGAGAAGAAAGATTGAACAAGTGACGAAGAACCTCAGTCTGTAGATAAAAGAGGAATTTTAATGGTGGCACCATCACGGCTCTGCCAAAAATTGACCTTACGGGAATCATCCAGAATGTCACTTTTCTTGGGTCAAAGGTCAGCACTGAAGACACGATTGAAGAGTAACTCGATACCTGACAATTCCTGTACATGGACTTAGCTCAAATCTGACGAAATCGTCGTGTTCATGTGTATGTAGTGTTCAAGAGGAAGATCCTCTGAGGGATTTTGGCCCCGTAGGTGAGGAGGGACAATGGAGGAACCGATATAACGGCGAGTTCTACTATCAATCCTTACATCACATTCATGAAGATCCAATCCAATCCGTAAAGAATTGACCCACGATAGGGTAGAGCCTTTAGAACTCTAGTAGGTCTAGAGATTTTCCCATAAATCGTTTTCTAGCATAAGGGTAATCTAAATAACAATACTCTAGGCCAGGGGTCGGCAAAGTCCGGCGCCAAATCCGGCCGCTGGCTGATTTTATCCGGCTCCTAAGAATATTTTAGTTCTTGTTTTTCCTGCTGTCCCTAGAAGTTAAACGTTGAAACTGATAGAGGTTTTTTCAAAACCAGGAAACTTTCGTATATCTTTATTAGACTTTTTGGAATGCATTTTTACTATTTATCGATCGAAAATTTACCAGTCTCGTGAACATTGTTCTGAATCCAGCGGCTAAATAACATGTTTACTTTCGCCTACATTCCAGTAAAACAATTTTTGACACCACGACGAAACAAAATATGGATACAAATATTCAAAACATCCCGGAGCTGAGTTATTTTAATAACTGAGAATACGTCAGTAAAATCCTTTTATTGTTAAATAATTTGAGTAGATAAATTATTTCAACAATGCTCAAAGAAAGTAATTTTAAGTACAGCATAAAACTAGAATATAGAAAACTTAGAAAATTGAATGAAATTGGTGACAAAAGATGTCTCTTTGAAAAAAAATAATAATAACTCATATTTACCGGATTCAGAAAATTGATAGTCTATTTTAAGTTCGTATCGTATTAAAACATTGTAATATTTGGATCCTTTGTGGCAACATGTTTCGATCCTAGCTTAAGGTAATACATGTTTACAAACGACTATGTACAGACATTCCAAGAAAACACCACGCCATAGGTGTGGGATCGAATCTCGAGTCTGGCACCCCCGGTATTACGAACGGCTGACCACCGATCTAATAATATACCGTCTATCGGTCACAGTAACTCTCTTCGGAGAGAGGCCTTGTCCCACTTGGGGATGTTGAGCCACATAAGAAAAAGAAGATGTACAGACATTCATTACAAGAAAAACTACAGGAAGATCCCTCAAGCTTTGTTTTGCTTAGCATTCAGAAAGCAACCACTCCTTTCTTTTTTCAGGGAACTTTTTCCTTTGAGGAATTACATCGATATTCTTTCGATGTGTCATTTGTTCCACGCCGTCTCTTGAACGTTCTTCAAAAAAGCATTTGTATTTAAGGGCGATGCATCGCTATCCACATTCCGCATTACCCAGAACTTTAAGCTCCTGGCTATGGTGGCCCTACTAGCAAAGGAAATTTGTATTCCACATGTCACATGCCAGGCTTTGATCTGTTGCAATTTGTCGCTACCGAAGTGCGCACTCCAATCTCTCCCGTAGATGCATTCGGGCTTGCAGGACGTTCGGCGGAACTATCAAAGCGACATGTTTGGATGCACTCGCAAGCCGTGCCGAACGAAAACACACAACAGCGTGGAGTAAAGCGTGGAGGATCGTGAAACATCGAACGAGATCATCGGAGCGAGATTATTCAATTTTGTCGTTCCACCAGGCGCCAGCAGCGCCTCGATTGTTGTGCAAATGCAAACGGTGCGACACAAAACAAAATACTGTCGACCAAACTGTCACGGGAAGTAAGCAAGATGGAGGTTTAGTCAGCTTCCCAGGCGGCGAAGGTTGACCTTCGGAGTGAGTAGGGATCCCGTGCCGGAGAGATGCTGACGGTGATGTACATGAGCCCCAGCCCAATGCCCTTACCTGGTGGTGGTGAGCGGGCGGTACTGACAGGGGGAGGGTAGTACCCGAGAGTCATGAATGGATGTCGGTGCTGACCCGTCAGGTCAGCATAAATCAAGTCAGCTCCGATGGGTTCGAAAACTGTTGCCACTAGCATCGCGTCAACGAGCGCAGGCGTCATCGTTCGTCGTGGCCGCGTGTCAAACTCGGTGTTAAATGGCTTCATAAGTTCTGATTTAATTAATTAATATAGCGACGTATGTTTGCCTACCCCACTGCCACACAACCCACCCCCTCCCCAGGGCAGCACAATTTGCTAAATGTGCAACAAACTCCCGCATCGGCCGGTTTGCACGGCTGCATGCGACGAGATGGTGCATTCAAGGTGGTGAGGGCCTACACTCGCTTCTACATCCCTTCCGGTACATCAGCTCCGGAGTGGAACAGTAGTGGTGGTAGTGTGATGTTAGCTCTTGCCGGCTCGGATCAGGCCACCAGGCCACGCAGCAGTGAATGGAGAGCAATGGAGAGCCCGGCCGAGACCAGAAAGGTGGCCTGAACCAATTAACACGCTCGTAAATCAGTGCAGAAATTATTAAACATTATTGTTATTGCCATCGGCCAACTCTCGACGAGCCTCGCTCGAATTGATAACGCTCGATTTTTCCAGCTCTTCTTTTTTTCTGCCAGCAAAGTGGCGCGCACTCGATCAACCGATCAGGGTGGACGTTGTCGCCGATCGGATCGTAAAATTTGACGCCATTCAGCAGAACGGGTGGTGGTTCTGGTTCCCTGCCGTTACACTGCTCGCTCGACGAGATAACCGCAACAGTCCGCTCGCTTTCCAGCCATCCGCAGCGTCAGCGTCATCTCGCCCGTCCCACCAATATGAGTTGCAGTTCAGCGGGGTCTTTTCAACCTTTTTTTCCGCTGGAGACTTCTTCGGGTGTTTGCAGAATTTTGACGCCCGCACTGAACCGATCCGAACCGGAGCGGCCAGCCAGAAATTCAAACCACGGGCCATCCCAGTGACGCTCCGGAGTGCTGGCGCCAGTGATTTAACCCCGCGAAACTGAACCCAATTCTCGTCCCCGTGGGGTCAATCGGTTGAACCGACACGGTCGTATTTTAATCAGCCACAGACTTCGAGCCCGATTGGACGCGCGGGGACGAGTCGGGCCGGCTCGACGCGGGAAGGAATCGTCGTCTGCCGATACTCTGTGTTGGAATGACCTGCTTGGGGAGCCAGCTTCTTTGACGCCTGTCGGTCAGTTGCATGCTGGAGCATGTGACCCGATCGTGGTGCATCAATAACTGACAGTCCGGAGGACTTGTTAAAGTCTTGGTTTATTCCCCATGTCTTGTAAGAATTGCCGTGTGTAGCAATATATTTTAGTCAGTTGGGAGCCTGAAGTAATATAATGCTACATGTTTACACACACGGACGGTTCTTTAGACGCAAACAACATATATAATTGATTTATTAGAACAGGGGTCGGCAAAGTACGGTCCCAAATCCGGCCCGTAAGAAAATGTCAGTGCTACATACTAAAAACCCAGCTCAATTCATATTGGATTTGTTCATGATTTCACACTACTTTTTCACTCAAAAATTAAGCTTTGAATTGTTGACTTCCTCGTTTAATGTTTGTCTAGTGTCGTGAATCTCCAGTGACAATAACTTGTTTACTTTATATCTCGAACAACTAGATTCGAGGAATGCAATTTTCGATCCCATCACGAAATTAAATATGACTGGCAATGTTGAAATAGTTTAGAAAATAATAGTAAAAGAAACCTACATTTTTCCGTTGATAATGTTAAAAATTCAACGAAAATAGGTATGGCCGAAAAAGGGTAATGATAAAATTTGAAATATTTTATCTTGTACTACTTTTTTAAGTAACTTTACTATTTAGAAAGTTGATACATCCGAAAGGGTTAAATATTACTTTGAAATCGTGAACTTATCGTTTAAGGCACGCACTGTTGGGTTCTTTTTCATCATCTTGCCCTTTTCAAGAAATGTATGTCGACCCCTGTATTAGAGTCTTTTTGTGTGCAGATACGATGGGCTTTTCAATTAGCATCTGAAACTCAGAAGTCACGCTTCTTCCCGCGTGACATTGTATAGGCTGGGAAGATAAATTTAGCTTTCTGGATTTTCCCCAAAATATTCCACAAGATTGAGTCACTTTCAAAAATAGAAACGAGTGGCTTTGGGCTAGTCAAAAAACGATCACACGATAAAGGTCTCCAAAAATTAACTTGGTTGCAAAATTATGCAAAAGTAACATTTCTGAATCTAATTTTCAGATTTTGTTTGTTGAAAGATTTGAAAGACCAAACAAATATTTGATTTGCCAATGTTTGATAAGTTTAAATATCCAACTAAAATGCAACTCCAAACCATGTGGATTATTTGTACGAATTTGTTATATGAAATTTATTTTCTCTTTATATGAGTGGATGTCATAAAACAAATAACTTGTCAACGTTACGATGTCGGTTGGCTGTATAATTATATTTATTCGTTCCTTTCGATGTTTGTTTACTTTTAAGTTGTTTTTAACTTGTTTTCAAATTTGAACCTTTGTAAGGTGCGCAAATACTGGCAACTTATCGTTTCGTTTAAAATATTACTAGGTTAACTGTACCAATAGTGGTGCACTTAGTCGTGTTACTAACAATTTCACTCCTGCTAAATTCTTAAGGAATCCAGCATATTAGTACATCCTGTTGGGAAAATATGAATTTTGGAGCTTTAATATATTACGTAGTGGGAAGGTTTATCTTTTCAACACTCCATAAAAGAGCAAAGAACATTTCATACTAGTGCAAATAACGCTATTGCATTTATTTCTTCGTAGAGCTTGGATTTTATTCAACTACTTCCACTATTGGTACAGCACCACTATAGGAGCGGGTTATTGTTTATAGGTCATTGTTTATTGTGCAATGCACATGATTTTTCAAAAACTCCATGATTATTGTCAAAGATAGGCCATAAAACATATTTAACAGCATACAATCGTCCTTGCCGAAGCCTGCTGGCTTAAATTGTTTTATCCTTCCAATTACTCCTTAATATACAAAATCATTGAACATCTTATGTTTGCGGGAATTATAAAAACAACTTGATATGTTGGTTCAAAGTGAAACAAAAATAGAAAAAGCGAGGAAACTAAGGAAAATTAAAAAAAGTTAGGAAGATTGTAATTATTATCTTCTTGATTGGAATTATTACAACAACGAGAACGTCAACAGAAAGGAGTATCCGTACCAGTATATGGAGTCTGATTAAATTTACGTATTCATTTTGGGGCCAATATTTTGATTAATAAAATCACCTAAACTGCTCAGGAAAACATTTAAAACATTCCTTTCGCTTCTAGCGACGTATTTCGTAGCAACGTAAAACTTCTCCCGGCAGGAAAACTGTTTCCGTGCACCAAAAGTAGCAGATTGCCCACGAAGATTCAACACGTTCGCCACGAGGCGCGACAAGCAACAGAACGGGGCCGGCATCGTTAAACCTCATCGTACAGTCCATCATCCAGCTGATCGTAAGGAGCCGAAAGTTGATAAGTCACACCCGAAGGAAGGGCGACTGCTCAGGATCCTACCGATGGTCTTCTTTCGTTTTGCTTCGTTGTATCCTTCCCGCTCCCCTTCGCCACTAATGGGCACAGAAAGCCTAGAAACCGGGAGTCTAGGTCGTGGACTAGGTAAACGCGGGACACTTAAATTTGAATGACACGTTTCGTTTCGTCTCCTCGCCGACGGATGGAAACGCACGCCAGAAGGTGGTAGACCCGATCGATCGATAACTGCCGCTGGTGGTTCAGCCAGGACCCTGTTGGGTTCATGCGTCAGCATTACGAAGCACTTGGATAAAACGCATTTCGAGCCACCGAAGTTAGTGACAGAAACGGATGGCCGGAGGTGTGGCGTTTAGATGTCTATCTATTTCAATCGAATAAAACTCGCTCGCCATTGACGTAAGCAATCGTAGGACAGAAAGCGATTTCTAAAACGTTTAAAATGGAAGCCAAATGTATCCATGCTACCATCAAATGGATTCCGAATTGGCCTTTCTCACGTTGAAAGTAGTCTATACTCGTCTATTTTTGACGCGAACGTCAAAAGCGCCAAGAGTGCAAACTTTGCGAAGACATAAATCTCAAGTAATTTGTCAAACAATTTATTGCAAGTGATGCTACTTTCAAGTCGGTTGGTTTGCTGATCGAAGATCATAATTGCAGCCCATATCGTCCATCATCTATGCAAACCCGCGCGCCCGGATTAGCTCGATTTAAACAAACAAAAACTGTCTTCCACTTCGAGGCACCATTAATTGCATCGATCGCTATCTAGCCGGCATTTCTTTTCCATCTGGGCCAGCTCCAACGGCGAAATTCTCGTGTTGGTATTTACCCTCTCACATAAAACGAGTCTTTGTCGACGGACGCGAGTCGAGTAAAAATTCCTGGGAAATTCTGGACCTCTCCTTAGGTCTCGGTCTCCCAGTGGGTTGGGCACACGATGGGTCAAATTAGAGGATATCATACAAGAACCAGCAACGCCAACCTCTGCTTCTTGGTCGATCGCAGATTGCAACGCTGCGTCGACATTCCCGTTCCATTTCCCGGCCGTTGGAACCGTTTGAATGAGACACGATTGTTTCGCCGCTCGTGATTCTTCAATCCCGTTCGCGCGAACGGAGGTTGCCGCAGGAGGGATGGGGGTGGCCGTGGTCGGACCTTCGGACTTATGGCGGTGACTCTGGGGAACTCTGGGCTTCGATATGATTTGATTGGAGACGGTCGATAATTGAAATCAATCAATGATAATTCAATTAAACTCTGTCCCGCGCAGTGTCAACTCGGTTAGGAGATCTCACCTAACTGCGCCAGAACCGATCGCCCGAACCTGTGTGTGTTTGTTTTCTTCACATCGTTTGAGCCAGAGCCTGGTTCCATGGGAAAATGGTGTCCAGGGGTTATTGAAATCTATGGACTTTTGAAAATACGATGAAGTTTATTGCCAATCGTAAAGAAAGTAACAGTCAATGGCATTCCCTTTTTTCGAGGATCATGTTATCATCTTTCCTAAAAAGCGGACGCCTGGTAGTCTGTAAGGCAAAACAGCGTGTATTTTAAATCTATTAATGTATCTAGTCAAAACTTCATCAAGCTATGGAACAAGAATCTTTCATCTTTATTTTAGAATTTTAAAAGTTATGGGACAAACATCTTTAATCTTCTATAATATTATTCCAGAAATTTAAAAGAAATACTGTTCGAGGTTATAGGCCTCTTGAACTATGTGACTGGCGTGTCCCTCCTTTGGTGTGAAGAGGTTTCCACAAAAGTCACATTTTGTTAGCCACCAATATCATCGGCCGGAGACGAAATCAAGCTGTTGTTTATTTTGCACCCATGCTCGGAAAGTTAATTCTCAAATTTCCCAGGCAGGTAATGGTCCCCGGTTGCGGGTGGCGGGGCGTTAAGTCCCATGCCAAGGGATGCCAAGGATATGATGGTGCCTGAGCGTATGTGTTTATGTGTGATACCATACCACACCCAGTGGTTTTATCTGCCTGCACAGCTGAACAAACAAATCTGACTTTCTCCCTTGGTGGCGAAAAGCTGTACAAACTTAGGATAAGGTACACCACACACAAACACACACGCACGCGACGTTCAAATGATGTGAGTCAACTGATCCTGTTGGCCCACCCGCAAGGATGAACCGTAAGGAGAAGGAAAAATATTGATGTATGGTAAGCCAAACCCTGGTCAACAATGGCACAAGGAACTGGCGTTTGGGTAACGGTTTATGCTTCGGAACGAGACGTTAAAAATTATGCCCTATAACTCCTTACCGAATGCTATTCCGGGGGCATTTGCACAGGCACAATTACCCGACGTTCGTTTTGTCCGGCCCGGACGATGCCGGTCATGCATGCATTGGCACTGATAAGCGCGCAAATTGGTACTTAATTAATTCAGTGTTTGACGTTTATTTACAAACTATAGTTTCGACCTCGCCGGCGTTCCGTATGCGGTTCGTAAGCTTAGCGTAAAGGTTTGGATGGGATTTGTTGATGTTTTTTTCCGAGGGGTTTCTCAACGTCAGAATTAGGGATTCCAGTGTTACTTCAGGGATGCAAGTGTTGTGCGGAGTGTTCAGAATCCCACTGCATTTAAAATATTGTTTACAGTGACATAACAGAAAGTTCGGGTTACTGGATTCCATTGCGGATCAATTCGTTTCAACATTAATAACTGCTTTCATAAGAAAACCATATGGAAATGTTGGAGTAATACTGTTGGGTTCGAATCCCAACAGAGACCGGACCTTCCCCTTGTACTATCCACGTACACAAAAAGAATAAGTCTCGTAAGCCCTTATTGGGCTGGGATGACCGAAGACGGGTCGTTACGCCCATAAGAAGTTCTGAATCCTAGGATAACTTTTATAGCTGAATTCTATTAAATCCCCTTCCTATAGTACTCGGACACTACTGCGAAGTGTAGTACCAGCTTGCAAGAAGCTGACACGAGTTGTTTCCCAAGAAATACATAAACTCCAACACATCTCAAGTAAAGCATCTACTAGGGAGCTTCTACTCGGAAAAAACGGCTTCCCTCCGATCATGCCGTGTTGTTTGTTATTGTTTACTAGCGCCGCGATTAATCCACAGCTTCCACGTCGTCGACTAGGTAGTATGTGTAGGTAGCTACTACTCCTCCTCCATTGGCATTACGAACACAAATACATGATAATATACCAGACAACGAAAAAATAACAATAACGGCACCGGAGGATCATCAATCGGCCAGCCACGACGCATTGACAACCTTTGCTACCCACAATGGCGACGGCGGCAACAGCGTCGGCGGCCGCCAGGACATCGACTATCACCAAACGGCGAATTGCGTTCCTCGAGCTGACGAGTCAGGTCGAGTTACGCGGACGGAGGTGTAGATAAGCCGTGCTGGACCGAGCCTATCGTGGGCTAACCTCCACACAGACTCACTCGATGGCTCGATAGAGGAGCGGGCCTGCAAAAGTGTCTCATGGCGTTTATGCGTGAGCGATGGGTGAAGTCGTCTCTTATCGATCAACTGCAAGCGATGCGATCTAGTGACGTCGAACGTCATTCGTTAATTGGGAAATTTCGCAAAACAACATGGAAGTTCAGATTCGAGCAGATTCCAATATGGAAAATCCAATGTTAATGATGGATTAAACGCTGGGAATGTGCATTAAGGGGAACTTTTGTCTATCCTGGAATGAGTCATCTTAGTACCAATTTAGAATAATGGTTGGAATTTAGGTTGCTAAACATTTTGCTACCTAACACTTCATCCAGATAATCAGATCATATAAATCCAGACAAATCCAAGAAGCGGCCATCCGTTAGTCTATTACAGTTATCAAAGATATAGGTGAATTCAATGCACACAAGTAGCAAAATTTAAACTTGTACTGGATCTGATAGAGAAACTTCCCACCGGTTGGATTACGTACCTCAGGTTGTCATAGTTTATCCGAAGCGATTTGATGTTCATGTTCATCTCCCAGAACGACAGCGTGGCCAGATCGAGCAGCTGCGAGTGCGAAATCGTCAGCCAGATGTTGTGGTCCTCGGTGAAGCGGTCCTGCAGCGCGTTGACGACCTGCCCGAACGACTCCATCTGTTCGCACTTGACGTCGATGTTGTTCGCGAACAGGCGGGGCGAGCAGGTGCAGGGCGAGATCTCGCGCCGGACCGCACAGTTCAGCGAGGCACTCGCCGTCATGCCGATGATCGTGTACAGTAGCGTGGCCATGATGGCGTCGCTACGCTACACCCAAAACAGCTACACTGACTGTGTCACTTAACTCCACTGATGGATGGCCCCCTTCGGAAGGATCGTTCACCTGTATCAGTCACGCTTTTACGGTCAGGAGTTAGCAGGACGACCCTGTACGAACCTTTTTTGCTCACTTTTACTTTGTTTTCACTGTTATGTCAAAGCCACTACGAGCACTGGGAAAAAACAGAATCACAACAATTATAGCCTAAAACACTCTCCAGTGGGACGAGGTATGTAATATCTTATGGCAATTGCCTTGAAGCAGTTTTGGTGGTCGGAGTTAAGGCCTCGCAAAGGATTTGTACTATGAATTTCGTTACTGTTATTCTTCGACGCAATGCACTGATTTTACCGATTAAATCGACGCAAACATCTGTTTGCATTCTCAGCTGTTCTCAGGCTGCCGGAAGACGATACGGTGGAGGTCTTTCGCCGAGGAGGAATTCCACAGGAACCCCAGCACAGGACAAGGATCCCTTGCCCGTGCGTTGCGGATCGGACTCGTTTGCCGTTTGTTCGATGACTCGCTCGTGCGAACGCCTCTGCCTCTGTCAATCAATGCGAGCCCACTGGCTTCATCAAGGCGGCGGTGGCCCCAGACCCGGCCCGGCCCGGTTGGGTTCGCACAATCTGTCTTTCCCGCGGAACGGCTTTCTTCTTCTGCCGGTCCCGTGTCGCGTTCTCCTTCCATCGCGTCGAGGAGTGTTTACGTTCCGTGCGCTACTTGCGATAATGCGAACGTAACAAACGTTTGCCGACAATCTAGCGCCACCACCGCCGTGGACCAAAGCGCAAAGCGCCACGGTAGAACCTACACTGGCGGGGTGGGTATGTTGTGAACCATCGCGACGCAAGGAATATTGAAAGGCGTCAGTGGCATAGGGACAAGGGCAAGGGAAGTAGATGCTGTTTATTATGGGTATTTTACTCGCCTTCTCTTTCGTGAATACTCGTTTGTCGAATGTCGAATCGCAGGTTGAATGTATTCAACTCCAACCGATCGCAGCGGCGGCGATTGGGGTGTGATCGTGACAAGATCCCGTTGAAAACAAACACCAAAATCGACTGTGGGACGAGAAGGTCTTATGTTTAAATTTGGTCAGCAAATTCAACCGAACCGATGGTCCGCCAAATGGCGCCATCACCCAGGAGATGGTTTAAATTACGCTGATATATCTGAAATCTAACGCCATGTGCCCGATGATGCAACGGGAGGAGTGGACACATTACGGTTTTCATCAGGGTCTCGCCTACGAACCCACGGTCTGAACAACCGTGTTCTCGGCTCACCCGTAAACACTCCCCTGCGGGAACAGTTTGAAACGAATGAAAATGACCTGATGAACGATATTCTAGAAACCGATCGACACCGGATCGCTGCGGATCGAAAATTGCTCTCCAAACTCAATATGTCACTGACGGCTGATAAGAACGCGAACGACCGAGACTTATTTTTTGAAACACTGGCTCCCGTCTGGGCTTGATTGGCTTGGTCTGGGGCCCTCGGCACTGCAGCATCTCGTTCGCTCACTCACGCCAGTAGCGCCGCTATCATCTCACCCAAGATGAGTGAAGGAAAATCCGGACCAGTTTAGTCTTACCCAAGGCATCGGAATTCCGTCCGTTTCAGCACAGTTCCACAGGTAAACGGGCAAACTTTTCACAGAGACCAAACAAAGAAGAAGCACAACCAAATCCACTGAAGCGATTCTCGAACGAGGCTCCCAGAGCTCGGCAGGCTCCGCGATCGACCGACCGATCCGTCTGATAAGACGCTACGCGTGCTAATGATGCCCGGTGAAGCGCAGGCAGGTCGTGGCTCGATCCGTTCTCGCACGATCCTCACTCACTATCCGCTCACTGTACTTTCCCGAGGTTGCCCTGGGACCGGAACCACACAACCACCATCCGCAGATCGAACACACTCGACCCGGTCCTCGCTGGTCCGGGAAATGTAACGTATTGCCGTCGGGTAACGTACCGTAACGCGGCTACTAATGCGGCACTTCTATGGCGGGTGTTGATGATGATGCTGTCGCTACTGTTGCTGCTTTACCGACACCGGACTGATGTGTTCATCCTACCACGGTCTCGCATCGACTGAGCGCGGAGCGTAACGGGCAGTTTCCTTTTAATGAAAAGGTGGGAAAACAAACCCGCGCACACCCGCGCGGGCCCACACAACCGCACACGCGAGTCGGTGTATGTCCTGACGGCGACGGGACCAACGGTGTGTGTCACAAGTCTGGACCGATCTTTACCCCGGCAGCCTCCACCGGCAGCCGATTCTCTCAACAACGACGACGATGATGGTCCTCGCTGCCAATGCGATCTCTCAAGCTCTCCGGTTTCTCACTCCATCCCGCTCTCCGGGTGCTCGCGTAAATCATGCCTTCTTGCTCTGGTTGCTTCTCCGTGTTGCTGGAACTATTTTACGTACATCATAGTGATTAGTAGTGTTCCCTTTAGGAATGATTCCTTGCTCCATTTATCCTCAAATGCACAAACGAAAAGTTTATTTTAAGAGCGTTACGATAACAAACTTGAAACGGTTATATTTGTAATAAAATAAAATAAGTGTAGCATTTTTACTTAATTAGAAACTAAAACAATGAGTCCACAAATGGTTACATCGTAACGTATAGTATAAAGCAGGGGTCGGCAAAGTACGGCCCACCAACTGATTTTATCCGACCCGTAAGAAAATTTGAGTGTTTCATACAAAAAACTTATCCAAAATTTATCGGTTTTATTTACGATGTCAGGTTTGGTTTTTTGCCGAAAATGGAAATTATAATCATTGAACGAGGTGTGCAATACCAGGTGACTTCCTCGTTTATTTTTGTATGATTTTTATCGTATTTGTTGAAATTATTGAAGTTTATTTAGCATCCGAAAAAGCTACATTCACGGAATACAGTTTTCACACTCAAAACGAAATAAAATAAGGCTCGAATTTAGAAAATTTGTTGAAGCTGAATTATTTTAATTGCAGACAATACGTTAGTAAAACCAAGGTATTTTAAAGTAATTTGAGTGGAGGATTACTTTCAAGTAAAATTAAAGAAATAAATTAACTGTTCAACAACCCAAAATTTATGTGATGAAACAATTAAAATTCAAGGAAAAAAGGTATGAAAATCGTTCAAAAGTAAAATGGTTAAATTTTTACCACTTTTTTATGTGATTTTACTATTTAGAAAGTTGATACTCCATTCAAAAGGGTTTTGTATTACTTTGAAAACATTTAATAACCGTTTAAGATATCTGGCTCGCGTTTTAGATTTCTTTTTAATAATCTGGCCCTTTTTAGGAAATGTATACCGACCCCTGGTATAAAGAATAAATTTGTTGTCTTGAAATTCGTGGTTTTGAAGAAATTTGAACTTATTTTTGTATTTCACCAGAAAAAATGGCTCTGAAGATCTTTAAACATTTTCAGAGGAAGTATGTCAACTATATTACTTCGTAAAGAAACATCGTATACTGATTGTATTTTGAATGATTATTGTCATTGGTTGTTTAACGAATTTATGCTTCTGGAAATGGAATGTTTTTCTAGATGTTACTGTTTGCTATTTTAGTAATGTTGTATAATTTTTAAACAGTGATAGGTAGTCAATGTCGGACACCTGAAAATCGCATAGTCTTTAAGATTCGTTATCTTCTTCTCTAAAACTGATAACAATACGAAATTTTACAGGTTACTTTTCTTACCTTGCAGGAATGAGTTGTGGAAATAATGGGAAGAAAGTGAAAGGAGACAGGCAACATATTTTTTTTGTTTTTCTTCAAACTTTTGTTTGAAATAATTTTAGGAAATGCAACATAAAGTCACTAAGTAGTAACAAATAACAATTATAACAGTACCAATTAATAAAACAATCATTTCGCGCACCTTTTTTTAAATATTCGTAAAGAGTATTTCACTCTATGATAGAAGAAACCTCTTATGAAGTTTCATGTCATTAGCAACTTCGAGGAAGAAAATAATTTAACTGAAAGTAATACGATTGTCCGATTTTTGAGCGTCCGACTTTGATTGCCTACCACTGTACTCTCAAATATTTCTGAGGTGCATTCTTGTTATCACTTAGATTTTGTACCTTAGTACCTTCATATTCTTTCGCTGAAGGTTTCAGAGGTTCCGGTGTCGATCTAGATTAAAACCTCTAATATGCGAACTTTACTCAAAAACGGTTGAATCTGGACAGAGAGCAGTCTGAATCGCCCTCCTACCGTGGCACCCTGTGTGAGAAGAAAAAACAAACGAGACAACAAGCCGGAACAGTCATATAAATTCATCCCGTTTGGCAAATTCAGCCGGCAGCCCTGCGAGATGGCGGATGGCGCCTGACCCGTGTGGTGCTTTCCTCTGCGGGGGCGAGATTACGTCGCGCTGAAAAATATTATAAAAAGGGAGCACATCATGTTGATGCGCATATTTCGCATAACTCGCATACCATCCCTCGGGCACGCGGACATACGGACTCAAAAGAACACATTCTCACTCGAGCGCCACGAAGCTGTACGGAAGCCGTCAGGGCGACCGTTGGCCCAAAAGCGGCCCCCGTCAGTGATCCTTTACGAGAGTTAAAGCACATTCTTTTTTTACACGTTTTTGTGCAATTCTTGCTCCAATCTGTCGCGGTTCGTTGGACGAAAAGTATGTGCGAATGTCTTGCGGGCCGAAAGGTGCCTATGGTTTTGTTTTTCGCTTCGCTTTGCGAGCGCGTTTAAAAATAAAAAATAAATAAAATCGGTTAGGCGCCAGAAGCCTAAAAGGAATGGTTTCGTTCGGGCGCCATCACATCGCTATCGGTATGCAAATTAATTACCGTGACGGTGGAGCTTATGATGGTTGCGATAAATAAAATTAATTCGATACCATCTCCAAACGAGGGGAGGCGGCTGACTAAGTGTCCTGGCTACTGTTGAGACGTTTCGTAAACGCGCCTTGGGAAAAGAACCCGGTCGTGTGGTTAATCTGGAGCCCTAAGCATGTCGAAGAAAACGGTATGAAAAAAAAACGGAGTTTACTAACTCTCGCTGTCATCTTCTTCTCCTGCCAGTCTGGGGTCACATAACGGATGCATTCCTGATCTGATGTGCAATTGGTGTCTGGCATTTGTACTATGATCTGCAGGAATTAAGTGATGCCATAGAATAATCGTGTTTGACCCTAGAAACGACATTGAACATTTCGAAGCAAAACCTGATTAAGACCTTAAAACAAACAAGAAGGTAATGCAATAATTTGCGTAAAAGAGTGAAAATAAAATTTCAGCCGGCCCTTTTTTTTACATTTATGCGTTTGGAATACCGATCTTCATATCAGTTTAAACCCCTTCGATGTGTCTATATTTATTCTCAAATCTTTAGCTTTCAGGTATCTTAACAACACAACAATAGGTTCAAATACATGGTCTTCAATATATTCTCATACAAATTGAACCATCAATTATTTCATAACACTAAGTCAAATGTTGGTCTTTTATTTTTGTTATAGCTACATTTTTATGTATCACTTACAGCACAAGCTTTGGAATAATACGGCAACCATTTTTTTTTTTACAAACACACCTTCGCTATTTTTTCTCAAATTTGAAGGATTGCGTTGAATTGGCCCAAAGTGGATATGTAACGCTTGTTTATATTTCATAGTGTATATGGCCACACACAATAATTTATTGGATTGAGATCTGGTTATTTGATATTATTTTACTATCATTATACTGAAAATCCTTGGACCTATGAGACCACAGTCTGCAGTTGTAAACGGTTTGGAACTGCTACAGGACATAAAGCTTTCATCGGAAAAGACAAACGCTCTGTCAGCGTATCTCGGAAACGAGTTTACTTGTGACAACAGATTAGGATACTTAAAACATAAAAGTACATAAAAAAAACATTTAAAACATAAAAGACATTTAGAAAGTGTGTGAACTCGATGAAACAAGTGTTTTAGAATATATTGTAAAAATATGTGCTGATAAAAAGGTGTTTTAGACACCGTGCATAGCAAGCTGAACCCGGAAGCAAATGGTAACCGAAATTTTCCTTAAGAATGGAAGAAGTCGAATTAAAACGAACGATAAGCTTAGTTAATCTAACCACAATTGACGACGGCAAAATTTCACGGCAATTTATTTCATATCACACCACCTGGTGAGTGAGTAGTAATGCAAAAATGTGTGAATCATGCACCTTCCCATGTCCAGCGAGACGAGAGAAAAAAGGGGGAAGTATGTGTTGGAAATAGCATTTTATTTCCGAGCAGAATGATAGTAACATAAAAAAATAAAATAAAATAAACTCGTCCCAAAATTATCCCATCGACATGAGGAAAATAAACTCGTAAACCTGTCATAACAAATTTTGCCGGTGGCGCCTATAGGATGCCGGAGAGTGTATAATGGACTGAGGTCGAATCGGACCGAGAAGGACATGGGCGGACCTGCACCGGTGGGGACGGGTGGTGGATCAATCGGTCGGAAGGAATATTTGACATTCTTCGCATTTCGCCGGTTGTGAGGTTCCAAATTTAACCCACGCGTCGTCCCCATGGAGATATGAAGGTGTTGAGTGTTAATTTTAGCCGTGATTGTCACCTTTTTCCGTAGGAAAAGCGGAGGACATGGATATTTTTGTCCGTCTGATCGGCTTTTTATGAGCAAATTTAACTGCCACCTTTGATAAACAGGCTAAAAATATCGACTGTCCTCCACGCTGTGGCGAAATACGATCGCTTCATGGTTTGATATTAGACGGAGAGCCGGGGACAGGGGCGATCGACCGTGGGTCATCAGTTCGAGGAGACAAACCGGAGACGGAGATGGCCGGAGTAAAAAAAAGACGCTATTTGTGTCCCTAAAAAATCAAAGCAAAATCCCAAACACTAACGCATAGAATCCGATCGACCAATTGAAGTAGGATTTATAATATCCATCCACAAATGTGAATGGATGTTTGTTAATGGACTGGTAGTTATTACGTTTTGCGATCCCGCATTCCTTCACCATGGAAAAACAGTCCACTTACCTCCACTTGACACGCTTACCGGGGAACGTCATCGGCACCGAATCGGTTCCAAATTCGAAGTCACGGGTTTTTCACGAAGAACGGACGGTGGGGCAGCACCTCAACCTCAGCATTCGACAGCAGTCCGGTTCCGATGGATTCGATCGAAAACAGGCGACTCCCGGTTCGGTTCACCGGCGGACACACACAGCAATTAACATTCTTGGCATTCCACGGGTGCTCCAGAATCGCCCCCCAGGCCGCTACGGTCGGTCCTCTCTGCCACGATCGGATTGGACACGATCACATGATGATCGTACCCGTCCAACATGCCGCCCCGTGTTCCCTTTGCGAGTGATGAAGCGATTAGCAGCACCGAACTGTCGAGAAAGTATGAATGGAAAGCGATTGAGTAGACTTTCCCCTTTCGGGAGGATGGGCCGTCCAATGCCGTCACTGGAAGGAGTTTCTGCGATTCAGCGAACCCCGTGCATTGCGTCATCATCGTACCGTCGACCATACACGGAGGAGGATGTCTCGGGGCAAATTCGCAACACTGGCAGAAGAACTGATATCCCGTGCCAAACAACCCGGTGGACGTGACTTTTCAAGTGGAATTCCTTCGGTTCCGGGTTGGCATTTTAATTGTTCGCCTTCCATCTGCCGAACGGGGGTTAGTGCGCATTTCTAGCGAAAATGAAATAATGCTTCCAAAATAGACAACCGGACGCCGAGTTTCCAGGAAAAGATGAGTTTGTTGCCAACGCGTGTGCTCCTTTCGGTCATCGGTCAAATAAAACGGTTCCACACGGCGGTCCGCGTTCGTTCCCTTTAGGCTAGAGCTTGATTTATTTGTAACTCCCTAGTTAGTTTGAGTAGATTATAAGATGTGTCCTCTCGTCTATATAGTTTTTTTGTGTGTTTTCCTTCATCTTTTGCAACACTTCGATACATTTACTGCCCGTTAGGAGGTAACACTGAAACTGAACTGAAATCCACTGGAACAAAAAAGAAACAAAATAACAATCCTCTCCCATTCCAGAGGCTACTACAAGAGTACAAAATCGAAACCCGAAACAAACTATAGTGGTGTTGCGCGTGTGTTTACGACACGTGTTTGGAGAGTTTAAGGGCGAAAACTTAGTGTAATTAGAATGCCAGCATACACGCAAGCGATGTGATGAAAGCGACACGAAAGTGAAAGAAAAACAAAATCATCTAACTCCACCCTTCCATCTATTCCAAGAATGCTCCATTAGTTCCGTGAATTTTAATGTGCCAGCAGGGGAAGTCGATCATGTTCGCTAGTTCGGTATTCGCTTATTGCGAAAACCACGCATTGGTTTCGATTAGAAATATGATTTAGATTTATCATCGCAGGGCTCCATGCTGAAGCCTTTTTTATCCGGATCAGCAGCGTCAGGGGGACCACGTGAAACAAGTGCATCAATCCTAGAGGAGGATAGACTTACACCCTGTGTTGCGCCCCAGCCTACTAAGTTTTGCTCCTTGCAGCAACAAATATTCTATCTTTCTCTTTGCTCCAGTCTCTGCGTTTGCTAAACTATACATTCGCCTTCTTTCTCCGATGGCTTAAACTCTACAATTCCAGTTCTATGTTTTGTAGCATTTCATAGAATTTGCACTCCTCAAGCGCTGGCAACGTCGTCATCATCATCATCATCGAGGGCTGCAGCAGCCCATTAATCTGTATTTTAAATATTTACTGTTTTTCGTTCTCTTTTCATTTCTCCGTCTTCTTCGTCTTTTTCGCATTTTCTTCAGAAACAACGGCATAGCGCATCGCATGCACTAACATTAGTATCTGTGTGAGAGTGTGTACAAGGATGATGTTAAACAATGATAAAAAGCGCGCACACACACATAATTCAATCGATAGAAGAACTACAGCCTTCTTCGAATAAAGGTGAATCAACAGAAGGAAAAAAGGTAAATCGTAAAAGTAACCTAAAGTTAGTGCATCCTGACAAAAAAAACAAAAACAAACTCAATTGTTCCGGAGAAATGATCCACGATGATGCGCTTTTGGGTTGGGAAAAGAAATGCACGCGGCGGGGTTTAAGCTGATGGTCGTTTGCTGTCCGCTCTACTGCTTCTCGAAAAACTTGGAGCAGTTCGGGAACCGGGTGGCATCGTAGTCTGGATCCTTTGCCAGCCGCTCGCGTATGCTGGCACGCATCGCCTCGCAGTAGGACATCTGCAGGGCACCGTCGTTGGCGATACTGTTGGCCAGCTCGTCCAGCGTGCGGAACCGGTTGCCGCTAGCACTACCAACGTTGGCAGGCATTCCTCCGGGAGCAGCACTGCTGCTGCTTCCGGCCGCCGTTGGCGCATTGGATGTGGATGATGTGTCTGCCGCACGCAGGCGTACACCGGCTCCGCCGGTTGTGGATGCGCCGGGTGTGATGCCTGTGCCGAGGAAGGAGCGCCTTATGCCGTCCGATATGAGTGAGTGTACGTCGTTCGGTGGTTTCGATTCCGTTATCACCTTCC
Source organism: Anopheles sinensis (assembly GCA_000441895.2). Lineage (NCBI taxonomy): Eukaryota > Metazoa > Arthropoda > Insecta > Diptera > Culicidae > Anopheles > Anopheles sinensis. The sequence goes on from KE525327.1 coordinate 961,339, forward strand.
GACGCTTCGAGGACATGCTGGAGATGTAGGCGTCCGAGAAAGGTGCCTGAGGATTCTGTGGAAATCGGGAAGAATTTAATAGTGGCTCAACTCAACCCGCGGAGGGGGTGCGAAGTTCGTGATCTGTATCATGACCCACCTGCCGCCGTTGTCTACCAAGATCCCGAGAGATGACCGGTATCCAGTTGGATGGGAAATGCCGATGCCACGACTCGGCCCCAATATTAACGGTCGGCATCTCCTCGTCGTCATCGGCCGGTCGTGGCGGTGGAACCGGGGGTTCCGCTAGCGATGCTGCACGGAGCGTCACGGCGGCGGTAGCGGCCGCCATGGCACTCAAGGCCGGCTTTTCGCTAGCGTTGCTCGTTGCGGATGCACTAGTCTGGCCGTCACCCGACTGCTGTTGCTGTTGCTGCCGCTCGGGAGCATTTGCCGCCGAGGCGCTGACAGACGCGGAGGAACTGGAGGAGTCTACGGCGGGCGGACTAGTTGTGATCACTATAGCTGCACACTGGTCGACGTTCATGACGGGTGGCTCAATCGAAATCGAAATTTCCGCTATGTCCGACACCAGCTCGGGAGTGGACGTAGTCTCCACGTCATCGACGTCCATTGGCTGTAGAAACGAAAGTTAAAAATCATATTAATCTTTTTCTAGCCACTCTGGAATGCTTTAAGAGGTCTTTTTAATCGCTCTTTTTCGAATCCGTAATTAAACGGCAACTTTTTAGTATATTTGATGACTATCGTTTGGTGTTTATGGTTCGTTAATAAACCTCCTCACCATTCCGCTAAATCGGTGTAAACAAAAAATTGAAGTCGAAAACGCTTGATACCTCCAAAGGTACCATCGATCGAGCAAAGGCACAAAACGGACTGAAGACTTTCAAGACGCTGAAAAGCAGTCCGCGTCGGTTAAACTATGAGTCCGTAAGATATACCATAAACTTAATTCTTTGTAAGTGGCATAAGTGGCATATGAATAGGTTCTCTCTCCGAAGAGAGTTACTTTGACCGAAAGACGTTAAATCGGTGATCGGTGATTAGCCGTGTGTTATACGATAAACTACTGGTCGGGGAATTAGCAAGCGTAATCATGGACGGTGAAACAAACGTCAAATTTGCTGATAAAAGATACGAGAAACGAAGGTCGTAATCGCTAGTGTAATCGTGTCTAAAGCAGATTTGGCTATCATACCCTATAATTGCGTGCGTAATCTGAGCAAAATGGTAACAACAAACGAACCATTAGTTCATTCGATCGCGCTGTAGTCGAATATTTAATAAAAACCTGTTGTTATTTAGCATAGTTTTTTCTATTATCAACAGTAAAAATAAGAGCAATCGTAGTAGCTCCGAAAAAATGCTTTAACTTTTACCCAATTTTGCACTCCGGCCATAAATGATGCAAAACAAAGCACAGATTATCATTGCGGGTGATCAGTACTACACTGTTTGGGCAATTTGTTCGAGATGCTAATAAATCAATTTTAACTGGAAAATTCTGTAAAAAAGAAACAGTTGCGAGCGTACTTGGGGATTCATTAGTGAATTTACGTTAGGGAATGATTGTAACGACACCTGCTTTTTACGATTAGAAAACAAAATCATCCAATAATGTGTGCTTTGCTCCGTATTAGACATCAGTGCATTATGTGTAAGATATAGTAGCGTGGTAGAAAACCGACATAGTGGAAATCATATCCCCCTAACAAAGGTATATTTGTCTTTGAGAACATGTCAAAGCACCAGGTTTCATAAAAAAAAAACAATAAAAAAAGTCTGGAGAAAAGTATCCAAAATCGTCAGCAAACAGTCTGTGCTGAAGGTGATGGGATTTGAAATGGAATGGACAATATATACCAAGTTTGCTCTAAAAAGCAGGTTCTAAGCATTACTTTGAAATCTGAAAGTCATATAACTCAGAGTATTCATTCAACCCAACCCAAGGTTATTCGTAAAACAGGCTTTCTCCATGCTACTCACACTAGACTCCCGCTGACCGGTGCTCGACGACATGCTGGACGAACGACTGCCGCCTTCGGCAGCTGCATCTACCATCGGGCAGATTTGGAACTCCGGAACAACAACATCCGCCGCCGAAGGTGCCAGCTCGGACACGGCGTCATCGCCCGCCGACGGTGGCCCCGGAAGACGAATGACCAGAAATGCTTCGATCTCTACCAGTGGCCCCCGGCTGGCACCGTCCAGATAGCGGTCTATCGTCGGCTGCAGCAGCAGGGCGAAGTCGGCATCGGAAAGCTGACTCTGCTGCAGCGTGTTGCGCAGCAGGTCCGTGACGATGGTGCGCGCATTGGTGCGGCCCACACCCACGACCATGATCATGAAGAACCGACGCACGACCTCGACGAGGAAGCGTGCCAGCTGGACGCCGTAGTAGGGTGACCGGGTTTGGCGGATCATCGTGAGGCAGGTCGGGAAGGCATTGCGGACGAGGTTGGCCAGCGAAGCACGCGTGTCGTACTGGGTGCAATCGTGCTGCGTCACTGGGGCCAGCACGGGTAGCATTCGATCGATGATTTCGTTCGTCACCTAGTTTAGGGAAAGGGGTGGGGGGAAATGGCACATATTATTGGTGATATTCTGTTCGGGGACTAACGGATAAACCTACCTCCCGTATGGATGCTTGGTCGTCCCACGGGCGCCCACTGAAGAGCGTCTGACTGACGTACGTCTGCAGTGAGTCGCGTACGCGATTGAACGTGTTCGCCGATGGTACAAGATTGAAGAAATCGGACAGAATGAAATGGCTTCCGAGCAGGGTGACGGGCGATGGACCGAACATCTCACGAACTGTCAAAGAATCAAACGAAAGACACGTCAACAGAGGGTTAATCTTACTATCGCCCTCCACCTACCAAATGCCATATGGAAATCATCTGGGGATGCCGGTGCTGATGGTGCTGTTGCGCCAGCTGCTGCTGAATTTCTCTCGGAAGCTTGTTCATTGCTGGCCGACGATGTCGTGGCGGAGGTGGCAGCAGCGGTTGCACCGGTACCACTGTTTTGTCTGGTTCTATCACTAACAGTTCCGCGTGTACCTTGCTGGGTTCTTTCGGCTGCAGCACTGTTTCGCTGGGTCCTATCGGTGCTCTCGGCTCTGTTGGCGGATCCGTCGCCGGGGCGATCCGTACTGTTGGTTTCTCTTATGTGATGGCTATTGCACGGCAGAAATCTACAAAGAATAAGAAAACAAATACGGCGTGTAAGCAATGCGTTGAACAAAACATGTGGAGGGGCTGGCTTAAAAGTGGGGAGTTTACAAGGACAGCATTGGGTATGTTATTTGGGCGTTTTTCTTCCTAATCGGAAAGTGATAAGCATTAATCTATATCAAGAAGCAATTACAATGGGGTGGTGTTATACAAATATATTTCAATGCTAATGTTTGTACTTATTTCTGAAATCAATTCGGCTTGGGGTTTATTTTTAATGGGTTTCCATTTAATATTTTTTTTCAATTTATCACAAAACGAGCACGAAACGATTGCAAACAATTTAAATGAAATTGGAAAGAATCTCAAAAACAAGCTATCAAAAGTGCCGTGTAGAGTTGAACTACATTCTATTAATTATAAATAAACTAAGTATGACCCTTATTTGATAACGATGAAAGCATCGATTGCGCAAATAGTAAAAATAGGATAAACTAGCTTGACGCCGTCGCGTTGCTCGGTTAAGAAGGGGTGTAGAAAAGAGTTGTGTTTTTACGCTTATTCTAAAATTTGGCTTTCCGACAACACTTCCAAGAGGCACAGGTCGAAAGCCAATTTTGGACCTACATTTCTATTTTATTTTATTAAGATACACGAATCTTAGAGCCTCATGAATCTCTTAAATCGAATTCAAGATTAAAATTTTAAATCGAATCACTCTTCACAAAGTATTCATATGCGTCAATCATCGAATCATCGATTCCCACGCATCGATCATGAAAAGATTCATGAAGCAAAATACTATTTCCAGCATTTGCCTCATGTACGGGGAAACGAATTCTTTAAAAACGTGAAAAGTATCAGCTGATTTACTCTAAGAGGAGCGTAGGAACATAAAATCTTACCGATCAAACGTGGACAGTATGTTCGTCGGCATGGGACGAAGGTTGCGAATGTGTGATGCCGCCGGTGGTGGTATGCTGTGAACGTGTGGACGAGACGTGGAACGGGTCTGGGTCGATGTGGTTGGCAGCGTGACGGTAGCGAAGCGTGGGACAAAGGCCAAACCAGCGGCTTCCATTACTGTCGGACCACCAGCTGCAGCACCCGCCGTGGCCGTTCCTCCGTTGCTATTGGTATTGGTGGTGGTCGTATTGGTCGGATTGCCACCTTGCGGTGGTGCGCCAGCACCGGTAGCCGGTGCTTCTGGTGGCGTTCTGCCGGATGCCGGATTGGAACCAGCACCACCCTGGTTACCACCCGGGCCGCCGGTCGTGTTGATCTGCACGTGAATGTCCGAGAGGATGGGGGCAGCATTGACGACCGCCTGAATCAGGCGGGCAACCTGCATGTGCGTGTTGTTGTTCTGATACTGCGCCGCATTAGCGGCGTTACCGGTGGATGCTCCGGTGCTACTGTTATTGGCTGAGGCCCTTCCACCAGCTGTTGCTGCTGTTGCTGCCGCTGCTGCTGGTTGAAGAAGAAAATTCGATGGTCAATCAATACGTATTTACACCTGTGCCGTTGAATGCATTCCTCTGTCTACTCCTAATGTAAAGATTTTCGGTACAGAGAAACGTGCTCATTTGAGCTCGAACACGAGTAGGTACTCCGTGGCAAATCTTAGCCTCGTATACGCAAGTTAAAACAATCAATAAGCATCAATTAACACTTGAACTCGGCCAACCGTAAAATTCAATCAATGTGAAAGCCAAACGAATTGATGTTCATCGGAACACTCCATCATCACACACGGGGTAGCAACTTTCTTGTCTGCAGGGCAAACACGCAAATTGTACTTTTGTTCCCAATCGATATCATTATTAGATTTTTACTGATGAAAATATTTGAAATGGAAAGAAATAACACATACTAAATTAATTATAAAAGCAAATAGATATGTGCAAAGGATATATATAGTTGTAAGAAAAAAAAATGCTAAATTGATAGAATCAACAAATAGTGAACATTCAAGTTCAGCAAATTTCTTCGTCAGCCAAGCTCTAAAAAAAACAACAACAACAGAAATGAAGATGAACCGTCAACCAGCAAAAAGCCGTAAACAGATAATCTATTCATTTTTGGTCTTCCTTTCGGGATTTGTTGATATAGGGTTGGCTAGGGTAATATGCACCTTGAGGCAAATCGCACCTTTTCTAATTTCTTATGAAAAAACCGTTGCTCACGAAACAAATTAGTGACCTTGCAAAAGCAAACTAAAATCACCCTTTGAGATTGATAGCTCGAAATCAATAGAAATTAAAAAAGGAAAACAAGAACTTCGCTGGTTCCGACATGTTCTGATTTAGTTTTGCTGACCACTCCGGAAAGGAAACTTTTGTGCAAAAATCGTTATTTTTAAACATGACAGGCATAGTTTATAATAGTTAATTAGAATTAGAGCCTCAAACTGCTTTTAAAAATGTCGGTAAGTGTGCAGATTTACTCGTATTTTAATTAAAAGTATGTTCAACTATGAAAGGGGGTATAATGCACGCACCTCGTAGGCTGTGGTAAAATGCATAAGTTGGTAAACAAGGTAATATTAATTCGTATGATTCAAAATAAAGATGTTGATTAATAAAAGCATTCATTCCATTAATTTCTGAATTTGGTTATTTGAGCAACGGTTCATTTTGGATCACTGTTTTTGCACGTATTGCCTCAATGTTGTGATGCATTTTACCCCAGCACAGGTGAATTTTGCCTCATGGCAGTCAACGTGTTAAGGGGTGGGTATTACCCCAGTGCGTATTCACCTCCATAACATTTCAAACAAGGCGTTTTGCTGATACGGTGTTTTGCTGATAAGCAAAATTGTTATTATCATTGTGCATAGTTTGACAGAAGACGAAATTCACTGGACTTGAAAGTAGATTTGTAAATCGGTGTGATGCATAAAGCATATAAAGATTAACTAACAACAATTCATTTAGCGGTTACGTCGGCAAAGATTGCTCCCCAAACCAAAAATATTAATTTTTTAAACGTCCATAAAGCCACAAAAACCAATAAAAAGTCTGGGTGGTGGAAAGGAAGAAAAACGGGAAATGGAACGTACAGTTAATGTTGGCCGCGGGTTGATTACGTGTTTGCGGGTTGTTGGCGCCCGCACCGGACGATGGCGGTTGCAATCGGCCATCGGCTGACGCCGTCCGTGGGGCCCTCGGCAGCAACAGGTCGCGGACAAGAACCACGGGATTGTCTCTTCTTCCTAGAAGAAGAGCGTTAGAACGAGGTGGTAGGAACGGTGTGTAATGTAAGTAAAGTGTGTATAATGATACTAAGGATGAAGATCAGCGTTAGTTAAACACAACCATACGGATATATGAATGCGATTCGAAACGATCGTCGAGCGGTGCATCTGATTTTAGTCAACGTGGAAGCCCTCTCTGAGCCACATCACGCATTGTGCATCAGCGCACATTATTCGTATTACATCGCGAGAACGTTAAGAATATCACACGTTCATTCGCAAATGAACAGGTTAACAATAGCAAGCAGCCAAGCAAAGGTAAGGTAATCCATCTGAACATCAATCAGGCGGGGGAAGGTCACGCACGGAACGAAATTTGATGTAGTGGACGCTTTAAGGTAGGATGAAGGTGTTTTTAATGCTCCTCCTTGCGCGCACCCATCCACCCACACGCGCTCACACACACTCACACACTCGCTATAATTGCTAACCTGCCGATGGTGGTGGAGGCATCTCGCCGAGGATGTTCTGCACCGCACGGACACTGTCCATGTCGTACAGTGGGATGTACACAGAGGTAACAATGTCGTCATCGCGACTGCCACCATGTGGTCTTGTCGCTGTTGGTGTTGTTGTAGACTGACCTATTGTTGGAGCCTGCTGTTGCTGGGACTGAGAAGCAGTAGTGGTGGTAGTGGTCGTCCCTGGCGCTCCTGGTGCCGCCGTAGCGTTTCCTCCGCCGCCTCCTCCTCCTCCTCCTCCACCACCCCCTCCGGCAGCACTCGAAGGTGGACGCATTGAGGTTGCTGACGATCCTCCTCCGGCACTCCCAGCACCTCCCGTAAAGAACGCTGGTTGCGGTGTTATGCCAATGTTGATGACCGGCGTGCTGACGTTGTTGTTTCCCACCTCAGGATTGTTGTTGTTGTTGTTGTTATTGTTGTTCATGTTGTTGCGCAACAAACTTGCCAAATTTATGTTGTGCTGCGGGCGATCGAGAAAAAATAAATTACATTGGAAACATTAAAAATGATAATTAACTTCTACAATGATATATTTCTTAAAGAATCAACTTTCGCAAAGAACAAGAGGACCCCGATTATCCCCGCGGTACAGAATATAATGGTGACCTTCGATAAGCTAGTTCCCCCGATAGTATGCAAAATATTCGATAAAACCAACCAATTCGGTAATAATTAGCCCTTGGCAAAGAAGTTAATGAAAAAATAAAATGGGTTATATACTTTTTGATAGCATTGTTTACCATAAAAAAGGAGTGATTGGGAATGGGAGACTGAAGTTGCAAGTTGGGAATCAGACGAGTTTAGAGAGGAATTATACGAGCTTATAATTTTGATAAAATAAATTTTTCCATGCGGTACTAAAAAGAAAGCAAAAAAAACCCTGAACGACCATTGTTCTCGGTGTGAGTACACTGTAGTGCATGGGTCGGCATACATTTCTGATGAATTAAACTTTTGTAGCCATGTTGTTACTTATTTTCGTTGAATTTTTCACGTTTTAAACACATACATTTTGGATCGCTGTGCTTTTATTTTTTTAATTGAACTCGAAATTAATGCACTTGAATTGTTTTATAGTATCTTGGCTTTACTGGCGTACTCTTAGTAATTCAAAAAACTCTGCATCTGAGAAGTTGTCCATATTGCGAGCCACATTTGATTTCGCAATGAGGTCGAAAATATTTAATTTGGAGGTTTGGAGATTTGGAATTCGGTTTCCTTAAATGCAAAGATGCAAAGCAATGCAAAGACTAGACAATTTCAGTATTATCAATAATTCAAAGACAATAGATATTGTCTATCAATAGGTTTACGAGGTGTTCGCTTGGTATTGCACATTTTTGATTAAAAAAACAAGCGTGACATCGTGAAAAAATCCGATAAAAATTTAAATCGGTTTATCGTATGCAGCACTATCATTTTCTTACGTACCGGATACAATAAAATAGAAATCGTCCCCACACAAGTTCAAACGATACAAATGTCTTAGCGAGGAACTTCTTATCATTGATGATGAAAAACTTGGACTTAATTTTTGCATGATTGCAACTTTAGAGTTTGTCGTAAATAGATTTATTTCCTACATTCAGGTGCTAACCAATCACTTTAATTTTTCAACAAATCGAAGTCAAATTCCTGTTAGAAGAATACTGGTATATGGAATTTTAATTCCACCAATCTTAAGTAGCGACAATGCCTGATACATTTTTGAAAAGTTTTACCAAAAGGATGCACATGTGGTGCTATACTTTAAAAAATATACTATAATTTACTTCGATGGAATTAGTTTTTGATGGCGGGAAATTTCAGGAAGGCTTTGGTTATAGTTTTCGGGTTCCACCGCATAACAACTTGTAATATTGTTGTACGTGACGGTATACATTTTTCTGTTTCAATTGTTAATAAAATCATTACTTTACTCCTAAATGCGACTTGTTATTTCAAGGGTATAAAACCACTTACCGGCACAGCAGCCATTCCGGAGCTAACGTACGCGTTCTGTTCGACTAAAATCGGCCGACAGCAGAGATGACGTGGGGTGGTCATTTGCAGGTCGAGCATGAGGTCGCTAATGGCATGCTGGGCGTGTGACATGTAGTGCATCGCTTCCGATACCCGATCGAACACACGCTGCGCGCTTTCGCGCCCCACCGTATCGGACTCCTCGAACGGCGGATCATCCTGCAGGATATCCAGGTACTGCTGCATGAACGGTTCCATGCGGCGCTGTACGTTCCTCATATGCTGCACAACTTCACCAAGCGTCTGCGTGCTGGTCGTTTGATTGTTGGACGGACCCGGGCGAGCCTGACGTCGACTTTCAGCGCTCGACTCCGACGACGACGTGCTCGAGGAGGTACTGGAGCTGCTGCTGGAGCTTCCACCGGTTCCGGCGCGGCTGCTACCGCTGCTGCTGCTGGTGCTGCTGCTGCTGGCATTGCTGCTGCTTCTGCTGCTGCTCGACGCCGACGACGTGCCGGATCCTTCGTGGGCCGGTGTTGCCGTGGCGCTCGTGTTGGGTGGCGTAAGCACGGCAAAGTCCGGCACCGTTCCGAACACCTGCACGGACCCGTTCAGCCCGTCCGGCTGTTGCACGGTCACGTTCGACATACCGTTCTGGCGAAAAGCCGCACTGACCGCACCCTGGAACGCGTTCACAAAGTTCTGCATCTGGCTGTGCGGTACCTCCATATCGCCGACGGCCGAGATGCCCACCTCGAACACGGTCGACTCCATCGTCTGCTGGGAGAGGTAGTCCATCGCGCTGTAATTCAGACCCCGGGACGGGTTCTCCAGGTAGCTCAGAATGCTGTCGGCACAGTCGAGCATATGGCGCGCCACGGTGATCCGGTTGTTGCATAGTGTCGACGACGAGCTAACCGAGGGAATCTGTGTAACGTTCTGGAAAGAAAAACCGAAGGGAAAGCAATTAATTTCAAACATCGACGTGACACAAGGAAGCCTCCACCCCAACTCACCGTTGCACTCACGTTCAGCGGTATGGACGTCATCGAACCGAAGTACATCGTGTCTAAGCCATCAAAGCCCCGGAACAGGTTACCCTGACCCTCGAAACCGCGGAACCCGGCGTTACGTGAAGCGTTGTCACTGCTTCGGGAGCGGCGCGAGGCACGCGTTGCGTCATCAGACCCACGTCCACCCGCATCAGCACCACCGCTCAAGCTGGTGCCACGGGCCGAGGGCGGTGCCCGCTGCACCAGATGCACCACCTTCCCGTTCACATCGTAGTCCTTGAGCGCCCTATCGTCCGCCAGTACCCGACCACAGTAGATGAGCCGCTGGAGCTCCACGGAAACGTTGATCCTTTGAGCGATCTGTTCCTTAAACTGGCGGACGGTGATCTGCGGGGGAACAAAATGAAGCAAGTTATTCACGAGGGCGATGTGAACGGCTTTCGATGTATTTACCTCATCATCTACCGCAAAATCGTGATTCTGCGAGTCTAAAGTTTTCACTTTCAAGTTAATCATCTTTTTCAGGAGTGACGTGTGTTGTAGATTTCTTTTAATTCTCCAGCTTTGCTGCCTGGTTTCGGTGTCACCTTCCACGCGCAACTGAAAAGAACCAATAAAAATTGTAAAAAAAAAACCCCCATTCCAGCAATTCTCGAACGGAAAACAGATGACGCGGGTGTCGAAATGCAAAGAACTGTGCAGAAACAAACATTTCCAACAAGTGTTATCAATGATTTCATAATGTGTTCTGCTGAAATGAAGAGTCAACTTGGGCCACCTCCCGTTGGTTCGGCCTAAGTTTTGCGTACCTTTTCCTGCTGGTGTTTTGCAACTTTGCTGTCGACGGGTACTGCGAGGAACTTCCTCCCCTAGTCTACCGCGAGATGCGCACACAAGCTGCCAACAACAGACGTGAATCGCCGTCCCCTTCTCACTCGCACTCGATAACTGGACGATAAATATAATCACAGTCACATAGGAAGGAAGCGCACGGGTACGGTGGCTCTACCGGAAAAAAGAACACTTGCAGCCGCTTTCGTCGGTGACTAAGCCACTACATTCGTTGCTGGTGCCGGAAACGGAAAATATCGATCAGGTAGCGCAAGCGACAGGCTGCCCGAACTAACATTCCAAAGTCGCTTTCGGTGATCGCTGCGTTTGCTACGTCGACTGTGTTGCGAGTGTGTCGCTCGCAATTACATGCAATTTCTGCTAGCACTGGCGATGGATTACACGCAATTACATCACAATTGGGGAAATTCACTGTGCAAAGAGTTAGCAGAACGTTGTAAAACTCGGTCTTGCGGCCCCGCGGGTCCAGAATGTTCCGATATTCCTGCGATTTTCCGTTCTGACAAAACCGCACGACGTTTCGTTTCGCAGAGGCAGTGTGGGCAGCGTTGGTCATTTACAGAAAGATTCATACTCTGATCCGATCCAAAAAGTATCTGTATCAGTGGGGACTTCGAGATTTAAAAAAGTGGCATCAGCTGAGCCAATCTTGCATGTTATTCCACTTGGAACAACAATTGCAGTGAATATTTGCAATGCAGGATCAAAACTCTAAAGGTGCTGGTAGACGAATGAAAGTTTCAGTTGAAAGAAATTTCTAGTTCTTGCAACCAAATGTCATTTCTCAACTTGAAATATTTATTTCAACGTACATAGGTACACAGATGCAATATTGCAATCAACTGTTTCATGGAGTTGTTGACAAAAAAAATGTACAAATCCAGATAAACATCGTGTTGTGCTTCTGAAGTTTGGTTTTATTGCTTAAAAATGCGCCATTCCGAATTAGTAATTGCTTTGTCGGTGGCTCAGAGTCGCTTGATACATTTAAAAAATGCTATCGAAGACCAGCGCCATTTGGAAGGACGCCGATTGCGTCGGAAATGGGCGAGAAAGATTTTTCTAAATAGAGAAAAGTCTCTGATGATGTGATGGCGGAGGCCGAGACAACCCGGAACTTTTTAAGAATGTCCGTGGTAGATTTCGGATGGTGTCACGCCGAAGATTCAAAAACAAGACACATAAAATAAATATAGTCGTGTATGAACTTCATAATAAAGATGTTCTTGGTTCGGTTATTCTACGAAACAACACTAAAATGAACAGCTAGAAAAAAGATACGGCTGTTTCAGCAATCCTTCTGACAATCTACATTGTTGATAAACAAATGTCATCACAATATTGCAATGAAAGTTTCTTTCGAATCCATCAAATTTGGATCACTGAAATATTGCAGTGAAATGAAATTATTGCATGTTTTCAACTCGGTAGACGAAAGCAATGCAACAAACTGTCAAATTTTATTTCATTGCAATGAAATATTGCATCCGTCTATAAGCAGCTTAATAAAAAATATGGTTCAATAAACATTGAAGTACATCCAGTTGCTCCGGTTCTGAGCCATTGAGTTGATTCATTGACAAATGTCGCACCTCAAGGCAAATCCCACCACTAGCAGCTTATTCAGATCAAGATATATATAGAAAAGGAGGACTCATCCCAAACGAAATACAATTTATTCTTCAAAGCAAATTTGGTAAAATGTTCAACAGTCTATTGAAATTAGAGTTTTGCGAAAGTATCCAATTTCATAAATACGATACTATACACAGCAAAAATTAAAAATACTATGATGCTATTTGCTGATGCGGCAAGGTCAGGGTTAGTGAAATCAAGCAATGTTTGGAAATACAGCTTCTCTCTAATAACTTTGTGCCCGATATCAGCCACAATTGCGCCAAAGTTTTCAAACAATGGTTTAAATTGGATCAAAAATCTTGGTAAAAGAGTAAATGAGGCCACTGCCTAGATTCTCGTCCTCCAACCGATTCAGATTTCCTACCGGTTCAAACCTGAAGTTATGCAAATTGCAATACATGCGGTAATTTCGGTAAAAGAGTAAATGAGGCCGCTGCCGCCATTTTACCGGTTCTGGCTACACATCTTGTGTGATATCATACTGGAATGTATGCAATTGGTGAAACATGTATTCGTTAATTTCAACCTACGAATATTTGAACCGTTGTGTGGTTCGTTAATATTCGGCTTCGCTATCAACCTAGTGGTGCGGAATGACAGGGGGCCCACGACCCCCTTAACTCACAAAATTAAAACAAACTCCCTTTTTCGGTAGAACTAGCGCAGTCCACTCGCTGCGCTCGCTGCGGGCACGCCGCCGTTTCAAATTCATTTCTTCGGCTAAACTCATTGATTCTTGCTGTCTTACCTGTTTAGTATAATTTTCAAGGTAACTCTATATGTAAAAGTGTATTACAGGGTTTACCATTTGATAGCACAAAATTATCAGATGATTTCACAAACGCAGCACATGATAATTCAATCGTGGCAGATGCTATGACAAGTGTGGCAGGTATAATTAAATCATGCCAGATGATATCACAATTGTAGCAGATGATATCACAAGCTGGTACGACGATTTGACAGTTGTCAGCCAAACGATCTTGGTTTACATTTTCATTTGGTTTTTGGATATCATCTGATAGTTTTGTGCTATCAAATGGTAAACCTTGTAAGTTGCATTCAACATCCACTGCACGATTATATTAAACCGCTATGTTCTTTTAACCGAACCGCCCAACGAGCAAAGGAACTGTGAAGCACTCGATGAATAACTGGCTCAAGACCTACCCAATAAGGATCCATCAAGGGGTTATTCACCCACTAATTGATGACCTATTCATCAATGTTGTCATTTTGTCTAGGTTTTGTATATACCTTGGAATTGCCAGCATTGTGCTTGCCGAATGATTCGGGTTGCACTGCTGCGCACTTCAAGAATATCACCGATGCTGCCGCTGATGACCATACTCCACTTCCTACGTACGGAAACTAAAGAGATGTGTTGAAAATTTCAACTTCCAAACTAACTTAACACAGTAAAACTTATGAAAAACAAGCACAACCACACACGAATGCTAGGCGGTCCGTAAACACACAACCGGACCTAGCTGAATAAGATGTCAAATGCTGGTTGGGCGGTAGCGTACAAAGATTTAAAACTATTTTCAATTTGCATAACTTCAGGTTTAAACCGGTAGGAAATTTGAATCGGTAGGAGGACGAGAATCTAGGCAGGGGCCTCATTTACTCTTTTACCCACGGATTTGTAAACTATCTTTTTCGTTTTAAAATGTGTACCGTCCTCTGGCGAAAGGACAAGTTTTAAACCAAAACTAAACTCCCCACTATTGCGTAGTTTCTTTCGTTAAACGGTATGGGCGCGTCCAGACGGAGCGTAGCGTAGCGCGTAGCGTAGCGATTTTTACACTAAATGACACTACGCTGGTGTGTCATTCGGTATTAAAATCGCTACGCTACGCGCTACGCTACGCTCCGTCTGGACGCGCAGTATTAGTTACGGATAACAAAAACACCTTTTGTGCATCGGTTTACATTTTTATTTAAAGAAAATTTAAAAACACATATATTTTTACATTGTTCGATTACCAAAAATAATATATTTATGCAATACAATTAAACAATATAAAAGTAAAAGGATTTATTTATAGCTACAAGTAAAAGATTAAAAAGAAAAAAAGTAAATCAAAAAGATCCCGAATAAGGCATGGCTTCTTCCTCCGCGATATCGGGTAGTTTTGGTTTCCAGCCCTGAAATGATAGAAAACATGTTAAAACATCGAATGTATAATTTTACTACACGTAA
>KE525328.1:7377-17692 GCA_000441895.2 Anopheles sinensis
CGCTTCAGGTTCAGTTACCCTTTTTCCCGCGATTTTCCCTTTCATCGGGAGCCAATCTTTTCGTGCCCAAGCTGGGGGGAAAACACTGCACTCCATCAACTAACCCCTTCCGCACACGCAACGATGTTGGCAGGCAAACGCAGACACAATTGCTCCAACGGATGGGAGGCATATTACAATGAAACGTAATCTCTTGCTGCGAAAGACTTCCTGCTTTCGGGAGTCTCTAACTTAGTCCACTCTCGACCGACGACACGGAGTTCATTAATTTGTAAGCACAAGACGCACAAATAAACCTCCTCCAAAACCGGTTCAAAAAAAGATCATCAAGTGGACGAAATTCGGTGGGGGTTTTGGGAAGGGCAGGGAAGTATTTCCTGTCCAAACGGACGAAAGAAGATTCCCCCCGGGTTTGTTCTCTGTTTCTATTTGTTTGTGTTTTGTTGCATAGTCGCTCTTCGAAATGGCCGTTTGCAGAACGCGATTTGCAGCCGCAGGCGATGAATAATACACTCTCTGTTGCATCTTTGAGGACAGGAAGTCGGTCACAAAACCGCACTCAATTTCCGCCCATTCATCTCCCGGCTCGTTGGAGGGGTTTTTGCAACTATGATTGTGAACCTCCCGGTAGATTACCCCAACATAAGCTCGTTTGAAGGTGAGTTTAGTTTTTCCACTTGACTTTGGTGTAACGTGTGGGTCATAAAGACGCAAAAACCGTAAAAAGTTGCTACATTGAAGCCCTATGAAGGGTGCTTGTTCTACAAACTTCCCTTCTCGACTATAACCTGTTGTGTATCTTTCGCATAACTACGATCTGATACATTAATCCGTTCACGATATCATATATGTTGAAGGGAGAGAAATAAAGAAACCTTTGAAGCGTTAATGCAATCGAAACAAACCTCCTGACAATCGGATGCAATCAAAGACAACCCCGCTGATTCATGTGTTTTCCGGAGAATCGATAATCTTCCCCTCGCTTCACACATTTCCTTTTCTGCAGGAAGCCAAAAAAGATTATCTGCAATACGATCCCCCAATCAGCGTCCTACAGAACAGGATTATGCTAAAAAGGAAACGTTACGATAAGGGAAAACATTTTAAATTCATTGTTCAACGTTAAAAAGACCAGCCAGATTGTATTTCAAACTTAAAAAAAACGATCACCAATATATTTTTTGACAGAAAACGTTCCAGAGAAAATCGTTCAATGAAACCCCATTCTTATCGACCGTGGAAAAATGAATGGCTTTACGACATATTTTAATAGTACGCAAACATATGCATTTAAAAATAAAACACACTCACCACCACCACCAATAAGCTAATCTCAATTTAACCAGAAGCCAAAACAAGCACGCGAAGTTAATCATTTTCCATTAATCTTCTAGCGAAATCATGCAACTTTGCAATTCAAAGTACGCGAGAGCTGCTGAAATCGTCGTCGAGAGTTGTTTTGCATTTTTTTTTCGTTACGTTACCATCATTCAGCATTCGGACACGATTTGCAGGGCCGAGCCTCTGGCCATGATTGCACCCGAGGTAGAAGGAGGGGGTGTTTAGAATTGAATGAAATCTTCTCACTCCACTTTGGTTGGTTTGGATGCATTTCCAACCAACCACTCCCACTCTGACGTCGTACTCGAATCAGTGGAAATCGCAGAAGTACATCCACAGCATCAGTTCGATCGAAAATAGCGCTGTTTACTACTGCATCACAAGTAGATTCGATTGGTGTCAGTGTGTTTGTGTGTGGCATTGAACATGGGGCAAGGAAAGGAGTTGGCGGGGGAGCCAAGGCTTGGAATAAACATACACCGTTGGCAAAATGCACGATGCATTTGCCACCAAACTGCAACTGCAACGTGCAAGATGAGCTTCACACACGTCACTCCGAGACACGAATCGTGTTTATGAAGAAATTATTTTCAAAAACAAACACACCATTGACTGCAACACGCCGAAACTTTTCGAGTGCATGGTGATGTTTAAAAATAACTTCAAAAACACGACGACGGCGCCATTTCGGACAAGGGAAAACACATCAAAAGACGGTGCCCCCAAAATGCCGGTGTCGAATAAATCAACCAGCTTTCGTTGTACCGACCAACGATGTACGGGAAATGAAAACACCGGTGAAAATATGCAATAAACAAGTGAAAAATATATTGCTTGAATCAAAAAAGAAAACAAAATCTGTGACCTTGTTGACGTAGAACCAAAAACTCAACAGGTGGTATATTTTGATGGCCTTGTTGTGATACGTTTTAAAGTGGTTGATGAATCAATTGTTTGGCAATGGAATAATAAATATTTTCCGAAAACAACCTGTTCAATGTATTAGGGCAGTATTTGTTCAGAGGGAATATACCATACTTGAAGAAGCTCGGCTAATCAATGACTTGTTGTTTGTTATCTTCAATTAAACTTACCTCGTTCAAATTTTACCCCAAAAGATGGATTCAAACGTTTCTCTTCCGTTTCGAGTTACTGCGATGTTGATTTCTTTTTATATTAGCTTTTTTAGAGACTTTTTCACCGATCACTTTCCGGATTTGATTTGCTTTCAAATTGAAACGAACACATTTACCACCAACAACACGAAACACGAACACTTTTATCATCCATCAATTTTTAACTTTCACCTCTCTTCTCACAGCACTCACTTGGTGTTTATTTGTTTTGTTTGTTTATATGTATTAGCACAGCTGTAAAAACAATAATTTAAACACATTAAAAAATATTAAAAAAAACTGCAAACACCGAAACCACGGTATTTAATTTTTCTCTTTCAAACTGGTTGGCAATTTCGGTCGAATTTCATTATCTTGTCTAAAAATAAACTGCTTGCATCGCGATTCGTGGAAGTCTTTCACATCGCATCCAATACCCAAGCTTCATTTACATGAATAATAGCTTATCGATGCAAATCTCTCAATGCCGAGGCTCCAAGAAGACGTAGTAAACTTTTTTTTTACGATTTTAGTGAATTCCTGTGAATGGACGAATAGATAAAGCAAAAGATTGCGCGTGGAGAAAAAAACTGATAAGAAGGTGATAAGCTGCAACACACCATCGGAGGAAATGGAAAATTACATTTCATTCATGAAACGTGGTGCACCTACGGAGGGGGTCTTGGAAACCCGATAACCCCCGGGTTAACCTTTCCGGCCCTGACCGACCCACCACCCCCCGGTGAGCGCGCTCGGTGGGGGGATGGTTTTAAAAATAAAATAGCAACTTCAGTGAACGATCATTCGGAAAGCGTAAGGTGAAGGCTGAAATGGGGAGAAACATGAGTTTGTTTTTTGGTGCAAATCGATAAAGTTTGCAAGGAAGAAAAATGTTCCACGACGGTTCGTCCGGACAATTGGAAAAACAAACGACCACTTCATCATACACCGTCAGCCAAATATCACATGACGTTACCGTGACGCACCGAGAAGTGCCACGTTTTTGTTTTGTACCATGAATTTTGCTTCTTTTTTCCTGTTGTTTACGAACCGAAAACCAAAAGGTAAAACCTACGTAAAACTCTCGAATGCCAAATGCCTGTTTGCATGTTTTGTTTGCTCCGTTGGTCGTCCAGGGTGGGGTGGGGGAGGAAAACCAACATGGAGCCGGCACGTCAAAAATTCAAATTGTGCCATTCGACCGTAGAAAAACACACCCCCGGATCGGCCAATAGATATTTTTCTCCACGTACGAAAACAGGTTTCGTAAATAGCATCCCCAGCGACGTAAGCGGAATGTGAATGAATGAACAAAACAACAACAAAAACACGAACGTCACGATGACAAGATGGCAGCTCGCAGCATACACACACACAACGATACACCATTTTTGTTTTTCACGAACAAAATCGATGGAATATCGTTTCGGATGTGTATTCGGAAAGGCAAGAAACCAGGCCTTTTCAAAACACCCTAGTTTTCACTGGTTTTCCCATTTTTCCAATTTAATTTACAGTGTTTTCGACTG
The DNA here is from genome assembly GCA_000441895.2 of Anopheles sinensis. Taxonomy (NCBI): domain Eukaryota; kingdom Metazoa; phylum Arthropoda; class Insecta; order Diptera; family Culicidae; genus Anopheles; species Anopheles sinensis. The sequence goes on from KE525328.1 coordinate 11,363, forward strand.
GGACAAAGTAGTAGTGGTGATGGTTTGCTTTTCTGTCGATCGCCCATGTAATTCATCAAATTTGGCCACGATGGCAGCTGCTGTGCCGCTGACACTGACTACATCGCAGTAGTTTCTTTCGTCATCCAAGCATGCTCCTCCATTTGAGCTCCCCCTCCTTCAACATTCAAGCGGATGATGATGGCGGCGCACTTTGTGCTGTGTTGTTTGTTTGTTTGTTTGGTTGCACGAGCAAATGGTTGTGCTGTTGTGACCATTTTTCTTCCTTTTTTGCATATAATCTTTTCCTTTCCATTGTGACTCGCTGCGGACGACTGGCGCTTTCTGGCTCTTCTCGCAGATTGCGAAAGTTCGTTTACTCCGCGAGCTCAGTGCAGCGAATGTCGTTGTGGATCGACTCTTCACGTATATATCGAAGGTAAAATCTAAAGAAAACAACGACGCACTAACGGATACTACTCGCGTAACGTATACGCACACACTCTCTCTCTCGCTTACTCACGCGAAGAATTACGCATTATCGCGGAGGCTGACTCGTGAATCGATTCGACTTCACCGCCGCTAATATCTCTCTGGAAAAGCAAAACAAAATAAATAATAAAAACAACATTCACCGAACCTCTCTTCGCTCTCATGGTAAAAGATAGAGCGAGAGAGACAGAGAGGGCAAACAAAGAGGAAGAGAGCGAGGTAGCATGAAGAGTGCGTAGAGAAAACAAACAAGTTACTGGAAAATATTTCGCGAAACCCATTGAATCTACTAGGAATTTTGCAGAGAAAAAATTTCCACAACCAGAATTTGTTTACAGTAGGCCATTGCATCAGTTTCCATCGAAACATAATCATACTGTTGTACTACTACCAGATAGTATTGCTAACAAACCAGAATACGGGATACTGTATTCTGTTTGAGGCTTGACCAAAAGTAGCTCTATTTCACAACTTTTGAGATTTAAGATATCTCTTTTAATAATTCCAGATGCTACTCTTCATAGCATCAGGTCTGCGGAGGATGCAGTTTGGTCGCAGTGCACAGTGGGCAATTTAGAAGAAATATCGGGATAACCTTATTGTTGTTAACACTCAAGCTATTTTTTTAGAATGTTGAGAACACCTTTTTTTTAGCGTTCTCAACTGACGATAATGTTGTTAAGTAGATGTTTAAGTAGTTTATTCAAAAACACATTTCAATCGACCTTCATTCAAACCAAAAACTAAAAAAAATAGTATCGCTCTAATAGTCTGTTCAGTTTCAACTCTCTTTTGCAACTGACTACTGTACTCTTCAATTTCTTAATCATAGCCTTCTTAGATGTAAAACAGCGTTCCTTTGATATAAATACTAGCATCGCTTACACTTGTATTACCAGAGCTGGATTGCAAATCTTCATTCGTTATGTTGTTATGTTTATGAAACCCAAAACCGTATCTTATCCTTTTTTGGTAAGGCTAAAATTTGCATGGTCGGTTCTTCTTCTTCTTGGCGTAACAACCGTCTTCGGTCATACCTGCCCAATGAAGGAGCTTACAAGACTTTTTCTATTTGTGTACGTGGATAGACAGTCCTGTCGCGCAGGCGAGGGTCTGGTGTTGATTTGGATTCGAACCCACGCCGTCTAGGTCTAAAATTGCTCGTGACTTCAGCGCCTTGATTCACACTACTGATTGATTGATTACATTGACTTCGTCCACTACAGGACGTATGACCACTTGTGTACATCAGCAAGTTTACTTGCGGAGGCCCAGAAAGTTGGATTCAATAGCCGTACTGCTGTAAACAATCGCAGACGAAGAAGAATACGTTCACTGAACACATCTATTTTAAAAATCACCAAAAACACTCATCACATTTCAACTTTTTTTTATATATCAATGATCCTCTAATTTTTGTTTTTATCAATGATATTTGTTGTTTTGACTTTTATCCTGGCAAACGGCCACAGTGCACTGACGAAGAATGGCGGATGAATTCGTGGAGATCTTTATTTATTTTTTTTTTGCTAAATTTTCGCAACCAATTTGTGACGTTCTCTCTCGCTCGCTCTTCCTCTCTTTTTCTCTCTCTCTCCGTTGTACGACTATTGTTTTTTTCTCCACCGGATCGACCGAGGCAGACGGAAGCGAATTAATTTTTCGTTTTTCTGTTTTCTCCGAAGCTGGTTAACCATTGCCGCAATGAAGAACTGCACATCTTTGCTTGGCATTGGGAAATCGAATGATCGCACTAACGATCACAGCATCAGACAACGCACTAAACGAATATTATTTCATCACAATCAATCACATTTCACGAACAGAAAGAACATTGAATTCCTACACAAAATGGAAACTTCGTTGAGTTTTACTTGTTTTTCTTCACTTTTCACTGTGGGTGCTAGCCTTGGGGGGTCACACATAACACAGCACATCTCCCTTCTGTTACGTAGTCGCTATGGTACCTGTCGTGTTGTTGCTACGAGAGCTTTGATCTCGATTTGCAGCTTCTGCCAGATCACTTTTGCGGATGTTTGTATAATTACTTTCTGTTTTTCACACGATTTCGTCAGATTTTCACACTCGCGACGAGCGCAACTTTAATGGCGGTCCAATCCGTTCGAGTGTTCAACATGCATTGAGCGTGTCAAAAAGAATGAAGCTAAAATCAAGGTGACATTAAGCAGGTGAATCCATACAATTGTCATGGTAGCCATTTTGAATTTAATTTTTGAAACCACAGGTTATGTTTGCTCAGTTTACCGCCAACAGTTGCGTTTCATTCGCCAACAGTACACAGTTCACAATTGTGTAAGTTTTCTTACATTAATCAGAACTATTGTAAAATTGTTTATTAACAATATTTACAATTTATTATTCCAAACGAAGAACCAGCGTGAGAAGGTAAAATTATACCGCAACATTTGACATTTCTCTTCAAAAGAGTTGTGATGCTCACAACGGTCACTTGAGAGACTCACAAAAGTGACGTTTCGAAATTTGAGCGCAGAAAGTGAATCGGTGAATTCCGATACATTTACACGTGTGAAGGTCGTTGAACCAGTAACTTTAGGACAATGAAATTAGGACAGAGACAGTGCAGCATTCTAGTTGTCTTTCTCTCCCACACATCGTGGATTTTTTCAATAACAACAACCGATGGCAAGATGCTACCTCGGGCAAGTTGTTCGTCCCGAAAATATCTTTCATTTGAGATGTAAGTTGTGAAAATAAGTTAAAATACTATAAATTTATCCACAGATTGGCTTTTTCAGACCCAAAATCTAGTGACCAAGGTTCGTATGACGTAGCTCTCCCACATTGTACATCTGTTTTGCACGTTCGATATATGGCGTGATGTTGTTGTTATTGTAGAGCTTTCTCGCTTGCACCAACAGGAGTCCCGTTGCACAAGCGAGACAGCCTGTGTTGTTATTTACATTCGGGCAGGCATGTTGACGACATCGGACGAGAAGTTAAGTAGGAGGAATTTGTGCCGAGCGATTAGTCAGACAACAGACTCAGACCCGAGATCATACGATATTACAAAGCGTGAAAAACGGCACCTTCCCCAGGCGTGGACGTGCCCATATTACAACTACTGAACTGATAAAGTGAACAACAATTCGTGAACTATAAAGCGTTAAGCGTGACAACGTGCGTCCATATCGAAAAACGGTGCCTTTTTGCTTTCAACCAGTGAACAGTTTCGCGCGTGCCTTTTGAAACGGTGGTACGATTCTCGTGTGTTGAGAATTGCTTAAATTAGTCCGGTTGAAGTTCATTGACGGGTTTTGGTTGTGCAACCGTAGCAGGCGAGGGTTTTTTTTTGTTATTTGCCGCCTTCTTGACACGAGTGAGTGAAAAGTGTTTTGGTTAGAATACGATCTTGGAAACCAAATTTCGTACAAAAACCGCTGCGTAGAGGCGGTTGACCCAAAATCGGTGCCACAACACGTTTCCTTCGAAATCCTGTTGTGGCCAGTGGCGGAGTGGAGTGAGTGAAATGGTGTGCTAAAAACCAAAATTTTAAAGTGCCGAAAACAACAGCAAACCAGTGTCTTTGGTGAAGAAAACAAACGTGAAAAAAATCATGCAAATCGAGTACAAAAGGTGTACCAAATTGTTTTCCGGCTGTGGCGTAGCATCGCTGTAAGTATCCGTTAGTAGTTGTACGTTGTTTAACAAGACACACCCCCCTACGATTGAAGCCGAAAGAAATCGCGCCACCTAAGATGTCCTTGAATTGGCGCCGACGTTGATGACGCCGGCGGCGAAGGGAAACTGCGTAGCAAAATTTAAAGTTCCTAAGCATAGCAGAGTCAACATGTTTGTCTGGCGGAATTGACGCGGGAATGTGGGGTGTTTTTTTCTATTTCTCATAATCGAAAACACACACCCATTAACACACGTTCACTACATTCGGTTATCTGTATTTGGATTATTTTTAGACTTGGAGTATTGAGTTATGAAGCATACCGAACGTACGCAGCTCTCTCGTCCCTGGTGGACACGCGGGTCCTAGACATCGACCGGAAGCGCCCGGATTACATCTACATCAAGCACCATATCTATCGGCAGTCGTTGCGCGAACGAGCCCTCGACGCGGAGAATCAAAATCGGCTGCTGAACATCATCGTACAGCCGTTCGAAAAATGGTGGAAAACGCTTAAACACTCCGTCGCCTGGCGGTTGCTGCGGATCGCGCAGCAGGGCGACCAGGCGGAGCGGCTGAAGGCCATCCGGCAGCTTGCACAGATCGACCATTTAAAGGGTAGGTTGGAGGTGTCCACCTTCTCTCATTGGTGTCAGCTATTGACGAAAAGATTTCTCCCTTTTAGATTGGGATTTCCGGCACTTGGCACAGCTGTGCGATTATCGGACGGCGATTTCTCTGGCTCGGTCGAGCTGCGACACACGCTGGTTGCTGCCCCCGCGACACTACGGTGTTCAGAAGGAGATGCGTGAGGTGCTTCACGATATGAAAGCCCTACTCGAACTGCTTTCCCCGCATAAGTGCGCCGAGTACGCACTCGAGCAAACGTTTGGCAGCTCGGGACACATCAAAGAACCGGACGGTGACGAGGTGACGTACCAGATGTCACCGTCCCGCTTCGAGTACGACCAGCTGAAGCAGGCCCTCAGCGCTCTGGTCCACCTGACCGGGTTGGTCGGTGGCGAGGGTAAGCAGCACTGCAAACGCATCGTCGAATCCGGTGGGCTGTTGATGCTGCTGGAGGCGGAAAAGCTTTTCCAAACCGACATCGACATGAAGCTGCTGGTTAGCCGGGTTGTTGCGAACCTGTCCGCCTGCGAGGGCCTTGGGTATGCGTTCTTCGCCAGCGGTTGGCTGAGCGTGCTGGCGCGCTGGAAGCGAGACGTCGACATGCGCATGCAGGTGACCGCCGACCTGACGCTGGAAAACCTCGACCAGGACGACCCGAACGGGTTCCGGTACGCGCCGAAAGTGTACCCGCTTCACCCGCGCGGACGCCAGCACGCCAAACCGGCCGTCGATGTCGTCTTCATCCATGGACTACTAGGTACGCATCCAACAAAGTGCTGCAAGATAATCAACGAATGAAAACTAACCTCTTTTCTTTTTCCCCTTCAATCACAGGAGGCGTATTCGTTACCTGGCGACAGAAGGATCTCAAACCGCAGGCCGCCAGTCTGCTAGGTAAGAAACACAAAGCGGTTCATATAGTGTCCACCAACTCGTCCTCGCCACCGGTCATTTCGTCTTCCTCGTTGTCCACCACCGTCACCGGTTCGCCACAATCGGCTAAACCAAAGCAGACGGACACACCCCGGGACCATTGGTACAAAACGTGGTCGGCTAAAAAGTCCTCCTTCGACGAGGAGGAGCACGAGGAGAGCACGTTGGCCGAAGGTAAGCGTAAGCGCGACGTGCTGCCCTACGTAACGTTGATACGCTGCTGCTCCATTACTTCATTCCACTTTTTTTCGGTGCCTTGAGGACGAAATTTTGTTTTAAAAACATTATCCATTGTGAAAAGTTTGATCCTTTACGCTTTTGTTTTGAATTTGAAAACATTTGAAAATGGTTATCTAATTTGATTTTCCTTTTTCTTTCCTTTCAGAGGGCATCACTGCGTACAAAGATGAACTGCTCACGTTCCAGCCGACCACGACCAAGCCAAAGGATCCTTCGATCAGTGATACGAAAACCAAAGAGCTTATAGACGCACTGCAGGAAGAGGAACAGCTCGGTTCGGACTGGTCCGTCGTGTTTCCGGACGTTCCGATGGCGGCCGACGAAGAAGGACAGCCGAACGGCGAACGGTACAGCGTTCCGGGAGACCGGTGGCAACAGGAGTCGCTCGAATCCGACCA
>KE525328.1:79532-101299 GCA_000441895.2 Anopheles sinensis
GTCGATCTCACCGCAGCGTGTTGTACCGGCGGCAGCACCGTCACCTCCACCACGCACACCACGATCGGTGGTGTCACCGGGCGATCTTGAGGCGATCGCACGCAACGCCACCATCACCACCATCGAACGCGATGCTGCTGGGGACGATACTAGCGACGATCGGGATGTCTTCTACGAGGCCAAGGAAACCCTCTCGCCACCGATCGTGGCCGCTGGGGAGCCTCGATTCGAGTCTGGTGCGGTCGTCACCCCCGGCACACCGGAACCGATACGTGGCAGTTTGGTGCTCAAGATCGGACCTGAACCGACCACCCAGCAGCAGCAGCAGCAGCAGCCGGTGAACGCCACTCCACGGAGAGCGGACCGGCACAAGAAACAGGTTAGCTTCAAGCTAACACAGAACGGTAGTGACGATGTGGAAGTGACCAGTGTCGAGGGCAGTAGTGACGAAGAAGAAGATGGCGACAGTGACAGTGAGCGAGAGCGCGTGTTGTGTGCAGTGCCACCGACATCAACCCCATCCGAGTTCACTAACAGCGAGTTCACGCACAACAATCATACTGCATTTAGTGAGAGTAATAACAGCAAGCCGCCAACCGCGTTTGGCATTTGTTCGTTGGGTGCCGGGGAACCGGTTGCTAATCAGAGGAATTACATTGAGTTTAAATACGATAACAGTGCACCGTCGGATACGACCGCGTCCGCGGAGTCGGAGACGAAGAGTCCGGGAAAGGATGTCCACGAGGGTGTCGATGCTACTCCGGCCGGTAAGGAGCGGCACCTGGTGAATGGGGAACCGCAGCAGACGAGTGTCAGTGTTCTGATAGAAGATAGTGTCGCAAGCCTGCCGGATGTGGTGCAGCAGCCGACCGGCATCGAGCCGCACGGCAAGATCATCCTACCACCGACAACCTTCAGCACCGTTGAGAAGATCAACAGTGAAATGTAACTATCCCTTATATCCTCTATTCCTTAGTGTTTCTTGTATGTGTCGTTAACACTCACTTCCATTACGTCCCACTAAATTAATCGCAATCTCAAAAGATCTAAACCTGATTCCAATAATATTAGAGGCTGAAGCAATCTGAATAGTACTGAATAGTAGTTTTAAGTACTCCTCAAGCTAAATATCCTGTAGAATCAGTACGTCTTACTGATATCAAATGATAAATTGAGCTTCCCAGGGTTATCTTTGAACATTGTAACAAGAACTATTTCTGGTAAGCTCTTTTAGGTTCAGAACTATAAGGAACATTTGACTAGTAAGGTGTAAAAGGGTCAGTGGAACTAAAATCGCCCTTTGAACCTAACCTTGGCGAAGGTATTTCATATAAAATCAGGTCTTAATAAACGCAATTATCCACTCACCTTGTAATCCCTCGGAAGATAAATGACGCTTCGCACTTGCTTGACGTTTTGGCCACAATAATAGATCCGGTGAAATTCAGGATCATTAACCATAATGGCGCAGCACTGACAAACGGAACGGGTGTCAGGCGTCGTCGTTCCTTCTAGAGAAGTAAATATTTATCACAAAATCGTCAAACGACGTTGAATATTCATACGGTGGAAAAGTTCATCACCAGATGCCGGACGTTGATGGTGGCCAGCAGCACCATTTCTATTGTTTCCGATCGTGTGGTGATAAATTTGCGCCGCATTTGATCATCTGGTGTCAATCCGGTTATCGTCTTTGTGTGCCTGTGTAGGATTAAAAGGATTGATTAATTTACAACGCCGGAAGTGACAGAATTGGAACGTTCACATCACATCAAAATTAGACATGGCGTTTGCATGCGACACACGAAAAGAAAGCACTGACGCGAATTGTTTATCTGTTTGCCAAAAACCTACAATGCAATGGCCGACGCGGACTGACTCACTTCCGGCCCCCGGATAATTTGATCGTGCGCGGGATTGACGTCAGTTCGGCGTGGGTTGGATGGCGCTCCGTGCAAAATCTTCAAAAAACGTGCCTGTTGTATGTCCCACGAGAATGCAAACAATTATCGTGGATCAGTGAATCATAATTTAAAATTGAAAACTTGGCTAGTGAGGAATCTAATTAAAATTACGAAATCGTAATTTAAATAAGAGGTTTCAACTTAATTTGCAATGAGTGGGAGCATTAATCCGAATATTGGTTCGGAGTCATTAAAAAGATTAGACTAGATTCTAATTCATGTTTCTGAATAACTCTTTACATATTATAAACGAATCTCAATCTATAAATATCTTTTCCAAGTTAATAAATTAGTAAAGATTTTTAAATATTAAGAGAACAAAATTTGGAAAAATCAAAAATAAAAAATGAATCTAAGATGAAACTTTCAAATGAATACATCGTGTCGAAAAATTCATAAAATACAACTCTCATTGGGAAGTTAGGAAAATTAGAGTCTAAAATATAAAAGTGTTTTTAAGTCATTTTTAAGTTTTTTGGCTAAATGTACAATATAGGATGCATTATTTAGAGCATCATCTATATACGATTTAAGTAATTATATATGATACTCTTATGATAGGTATTTGCGCTTAAAACATTTTGTTTACTCTGCCTCATTGATACTCATTGATTTACAAAATAGGCCATTTGCAAAGCATTTCCGTCAGTTTGAAAAATAAAATCGCTCATAAAACAAAGGCATTTAAATGGATCGCTTAAATGGAGCATGCCGGTAGTAAGTGCAAACCTCATTCTTCGAACGGGAAACAGAAGCGTCCATCGGGAATCGCTTCTGCCGCTAGGACGTCATAAGTGAAGAGGTGCACTTTAAAAATAGCAGACAAGTGCTGAACTTGTGCATGTGTGTACATTGGCAGGATAATAAGTTGTAACCCGCGCTCAACATCTGGCCCCCCATAGTGGCTCAAGTGTACTGAAGGTGGTTACTTAAAATTCTTTCCCAAGTGGAATGCCGCAAGTTGACCGTCTGCCACACGGTTTCCACCTTGATAATCTATAATCTGCGTGAGTGCCTCGAAGCGAAATCCACGATCAGCGTCAGACTGTCTGCCAAAGAGTGCGGATCTTCATTGATGATGTTTCGTTTTAAAAGAAAGCAAGTCTCTACGAACAATTCAGTATCTTCGGGGAAAATGTAAACGAAGACGCTTCGGATATATCGTTTATCAACACCAGCACTGAAGGAGAAAGCGTACACCATAAAGAAGAAGGAAAAGTGAGGTACTCAGCAGATTGAATGAAAATTTTCTACGGGGCAGAATACAGGAGAATAAATGGTTGCACTTTGATCAGGTTCCGAAACATGTGGGAAAGTTTATTTTCATTTCACACGCTTCTGCAACGATCGTGAGATGATCGATCAGTCGGTAAGATCACTCGGATGCATACACATTTAAAGTGAAATTTTAATGGTTTCTACGTAGGACCTTAGTTGAAATAGATTTACTATGTTTATTTATTGATTTTGGGCGATTTATTGCTCACATAAAGTTTCATTCATCAACGCGGCATGAAACAAAATAAGTTGCAAACATTAATTACGTTTTCTTTTGCTCTAAATTGGTTTTTATTTTCCCGTAAATGCACTACAGGAAGGATCTGGTCAACCAGGAGTGTCGGTACAGCGCCAAACTCGAGGAAGCGGAAAAGCGTGTCAACGAGGCGAACGCCAAAGTCTACGAACTGCAGCAGAAGCTCGATGCCGTCGAGCGAGACGCGTTGCTCAAGGAGTACAATGTGGAACGTAAGTAGATGAACCTCTTTGAATAATCCGCACATTTAACTAGACAAGGAAAGAGGTGCACGCGTTAGGGGAAAAGAAAAAAAACCGAACCGTGAGGGCGTGGGAGTGTCTGTACGTGACGCACTATAAAAACGACACGAAAAGAACGCAAGCGTCAGAAAAATAGAATAAAATAAACAAACACGCTAAAAAAAAATTGGCGCACAAATTTAAAATTGATGAACGAACGCGTGTGGCGATGCTGTCACGCCGTGTTTATAGCACGCGCAGGTCGTTAGCTGGATGCTAGAGGGCAGGTCAAAACCCTCTATACAGAGAAGTGACCGACCATTGATACGGTGAACTTGCGAGGACGCTCCTCACGCCGAATGTCACGTACGCAAAACGGAAGTTCCGTCTCGTACGCGTTTATCAAGGAAGGAGAAAATCGGTTCTTGGTTGACCGCATCGAGCCGACTAATTTGTCGCAAATCGCGTCATCACACCTTCCGGATATAACGATCACTGCGCGACGCATTTTAAACGGCGAAACAGATGCGAGTTATTTTTAGTGCGCATCATTCTCGTCCCCCTACGGAGACGGACTCGTTTCATTTGTATCTCTTCCCGCACAAGACTACATTAATTCACCACCAGAGACCAGTGGCAAACGGAGCTGCAGCTTCCTTCCCTACACAGCGACGTTCCGCCGACATCGACGAGACGCTCTATTGCTATTTCTGGTTGAATAAACATTCGGTCGGTACGGCTATGTCAATGTTAAGCAGAGAAAACAAGAAACGACCGAGTGACAGGTTCGAAAAAAGAGCGAGATCACGACGAGCATGGGGGGCCAGAACAACACATCCTCTACCCTATATGCACTAACAAAGACTTCCTGCTGACCTTGTTGCCTTGGGAGGGTGGGGGGATTCTTTTGCTGGCTGGTTGGCCAGGTCCTCCTAAATCACGCCACGGTGACACCGTTGTCCCACGGCAAGAACAAGAACGATTGAAGGTGGAACGCTGAAGCTGTACCGATTTACTGAAGGGATTGTCGATTGGACTTTCTCCGAAACGCAAGACATGATTGACGGAGGAAAGCGATGGCGTTGTTTCTGGTGTGCCAAATTTCTTACGACCTTAATATCGGCTAAGATCTGAATGTTTGATGTTATACCTACTTTGCGGCTTAAGGTGCTAAAAGTTAATCTGGCAGATTTTCTATGTTCCTCTGAAATTCACTATCAAATTGACTAAATGGGTCAACTTCAGTTGGAGTATAGCAAAAGTGGAAAGTTTTTAAATCCAAACAACCAACGATGATACTTCAACGTCCGAATTGGATGGATCAGGTCGAAGTAGGCTTCGTATACAGAAGTAACGATTTGTAGACTTTCACTGGCAAAGCTAAGATGGGTTCCGCTAATTCGAAAAAAATTATAGAATCAGGTACATCGAAAAGTGTTTTGTTTTCTAATATATTTTAATTTCAATACTTTCAATAGGTTTACAAGCGGAATTGGTGGCCGCCCTTAAAGAATGCGAGGGCATACGAGCCCGGCTGACGACGCAGCAGAGCGAAATGGAAGCCATCAGGCTGCAGGCCTCCGAGCGGGAGGACGAACTGAACCTGCGGTATCAAAATTTAGAGGTGGAGCACCTCGAGTTGAACGAAAAACTGAAAGAGGTGCGCCATCTGGCGCACGATCTGAACAGTCAGCTGATCGACGCCAAATCGGAGGTGGACCGGCTGAACGATGAACGCCAGAAGCTGCTGGATGCGCGCACCGAGGAGCAGAAGATTATGCGCGAGGCGCTGGAGGAGTCGATCCAGCAGCGGGCGCAGGTTGAGGCCAAGTGGAAGCACGATTTCGAGCAGCTGCGCAATGTGAACAACGACCGCGAGGAGCACCTTATGAAGGACTGTGAGTTTACCGTGCGGAATATGCAGAAGACGTGCAAGGAGAAGGTGGAGACGGCGGACCGGGAACGCAAGCAGGCCCTGGAGAAGGTTGGCCGGTTGGAGGAGCAGACGCGTCGGCAGAGCGACGAGATGCGGCACCTGAAGTCGGTCGAGGCGGAAGTGGAGCAGCTGCGGGGCCTGACGTACGACCAGAAGGAGGCGCTGGCTAGCATGACGCGCCAGGTCGAGGGTCTCAAGGCGGAACTGGAGACGGCGTACAACCGGCTCGAGGAGGAGATGGTGAAGGTGCAGCAGATCAAGAATCGCTGCGAATAGTAAGTAGCTCCATTCCAATCTGTCTTTCTGAAGCCGCAACTAGAGTAACTCAGTAACCTATGGATATTGAATTCCTCAGCCAACTTTGTGAAAAGGAACGGGAAGCACTGAACCGGATAGAGATTGCGCGAGGTGAGATCGCGATGCAGTGGGAGGATCGGTTGCTACACGAAATGAACCGGCTGAAGGTGGAACTCGAACAGATGCACATGGAGGAGCGGAAGTCGGCCATCGAGAAGATACAGCGCGAGACGCTGGCGGAAACCGAAGCACTAAGCCAACGGTTCAATGCGCGCGAACAACAGCTCAAGAATGAAGTAAGATGCTCCCAAATAATTCCCACGATTATTTCGAAGCTGAACCATTAATTTACATTGTTTTCTTCGACAGATTGAATCTCTTAAAGCTACCGTCGAGCAGCAGAAGTCCGCCATGGCCAACGCGCAATCGGAGGCCGACCAAAAACTAATCCAATCGCGGATGTACGTCGAACGTGCCGAACGTGAACACGAGCAAAAGCTGGCCAAGGAAATGGACGAGAAAAACGAAATCATCGGTACGGTAACCAACTTTAAGCGTTTAAGCAACTTTTCTTCTCTTGATTTGGGAGTTTTCACGAACTGCTGGTTCCATTTTCCAGATAACCTCAAGCGTCAGTTTGAGCAGGAGAAGTTGAGACTCGAGCAACACTTCACCGATCGCATCCAGCAGGTCCAGGAAGAATTCGCGCGGGAAATTTCGGACACTACAGAAATGATGAAAAGTGTGCACAAGAAGGAACTTGGTATGTGTTCTATAATGACTCTTGTAATGACTCTCCAACGTATAAAAATTGTTTAACACGTTGACTGCCATGGCTATCATTTTTGATAGCCAGCTGTCATTAGTTCTAAAATGTTTTTGCCTCATAAATTTATGAAAATGCATCATGAAAATTATAGTAATATTAACACGTTGACTGCCGCGTCACCCAAAAAGTGGGTGACGGCAACAATGCTTATCAGCCCTTTACACAAACATTGCAGTGAACTTATGTAGTTGTAGAGTATAAAAATTGCTAAACAGTACCCTTTGGGAAGCCTTTTGCTTAGTTTCGAAAATCGTTGATTCAATAAATTAGTTAGTAGTAGTAATTTAGTTTTTAGTACAGATTTTTAGTACAATAATTTTAGACGAAATTAAACTATCCAATTTATTGAACCAACGATTTTTGAAAGGTTAGTAAAAACTAGGCTTCCCAAAGGGTATTTATCAGCTATTTTTATCGTCTATGCATGCATAAGTCCGTTACTATGTTAGTGTAAAGGGCTGATGACCATTGTTGCTGTCACACACTTTTTGCACACGTTTTTAGTACAATCTTTTCCGATTAAATTTGGTTATTAATAATTATCAAACATGCGGATTTCAACGACTAGGCAAAGACTAACCTTTCCAGAGAATAAGTTTTTAGTATTACTATAATTTTCATGTTGTATTACCATATATTTATGAGGCAAAAACTTTTTAGAACTAATAACAGCTGGCTATCAAAAATGATAGCCATGGCCATGTCAACGTGTTAAGAGATATTAGGATCTTAGGACTTTTAACAACACCTCCCTACCACCTGATACTAAATATATTTACTATATTTTTTAGAAAACCAATGGAAAGCCCTCGTCGCAGAAAAGGAGGAAGCGCTGCAGCTGATGGACAGTCGAAACCGAAACCGGCTCGAGGATGCTGAAAATAAAATCAGGTATGTCCAGCTTTCCCGTTCCTCAAAAATCCTTTAGTACGTGGTGTGTATTTTTGTGTTTATGTTTTGTGTGTGAAGCTGTTCCTTGTGCATTTGTGTGCCTCGTATGTTGTGTCGTAGATCCTTTAGTAAGCGCTTCTGTGCGTGTCACCAGGCTGCTTTGCCCCTCCCAGGAACAACACCACGTTGCTGACTGTGGAATCCTACAAGCAGAAAGTTCGCTTCCCTTAATCTACCCAAACACATTGTTCTACATCCGTTTCCCAATCATACCCGCGCTAGGAATTTTCCATCCTATAAAAAACGTGAACATAAGACCATTCCTCAAGCTAAAACAATGTTTGACTATCGTTGATTACCGAAAGAATTGTAGGGAGTGAAAGTTGGTCCCTTTCCGAGAGCATTCCCTTGTGGCGGTTTCGGTTGGGATTGGTAGACTGTTGCTAACCATAAAAGTTAAATTAAATAATTTTAAAACAATAATTAAATACTCAATCAGTGGGAGAAAATAGAAATTCCGTTTCGTAGTACCTTAATCATCGCTCACATTCATCGTACCCCCCTTGTGATTAGTCCATCATTTTACATATCCGACTATTTCCCTCCCAAAACGATGGTGTGTGCAACTCATCTACTATCTTGGCCAACATCTGGCCCTTTCGCGTCATCGTGTTAATATGCTGTGTTGTTCTATTTTCTCTCTTTTTTCTTCTTTTTTCTTCTCTTTTTTATTTAATTTGCTTTTCCCCTGTTGTTTGCTGCTACTTCTGTACACGATGTTTTCGGTAATGAACGATATGTTGAACAAAACTCCCATGTTAATTGATCCTTTCAAAAAATATGTACCACTTATTAATTTATTTTTAAACGGTTGATGTGATTATGATAGACCTTCTCTTGGGTGCAATGATGTTGCAATGCAGGAGAATGATAAGGCCGTACAGGCTTCACATAATCCAATGATACAATTAATTCTACTGGTGGTGCAATTGGTAAAAGGAGCGTATCCGTTGATACCCTCGATGGTGTTCTACCAGCAGACACATTCCTTACCGTTGGCATCGGTCGTGCTGCTGCTTACTTTTGCACTGATCGTTTACTGTCAGCTGAGGATGATCAGTCAGTAGTTGGAGAACGATTATTTAATCTTCTGAGGACCATATGATAACTCCAGCTAAACTTCCCTGGCCCAAAATATGAGCGCCCTTTATTGATACCCCAAAACATTTATTGGCATTTGTCCTGCACCGAAACCGCGTTGTGATTGATCTACTCCACTCTTGTTCCATATGCCGTGCCATACACTGCCATTAAATTAGCATTTACCTGTGTTTGTTTTCGAGTACCCATTCGTTGTACCTAGCGAATTATGCTGTATGTTTTTTTTATCTATCCTGTGTATGCACAACGGCTGTTAAAGTGTGACGAATACTTTTAACGAATAAAGAAACGAAGATATTAAATTAATGTTCTACTGAAGGAAATGCAGAAAAAGACACGTAAAAATAGCTTCCCCCTTAAAACACAGATCACATATGAGCACTTCCATTCAAATAAACACACAATTACACACCAAATTTGCATCCTTTTACCATCGTCTCACTTTTGGTTACTTTCCCACTATTAATTAAGTTCATTCGTTTGTTCATGCCTTTGCCTTATGAAAAAAAAACAAATTTACACGTTATGATCATCCGATCGTGATTTTGATTTCCGTTCCGTTCCAAAATCTTTCTTTCTTTTTTGTTTCTGCTTTCGTACCCCATTATTTTTTTCGTTTCGTTTTCTTGTAACGGTGTTCCAACTCCTTCATAAACAAACACTCTTGTCGTTGCGCTTCCATGACTCGAAAAAAAACCTTCCCGTCCAAAAACTGGCCATTGCCCCATCCCCCTTCAACAGAGACCTCACGACCGGCCATCAGCGGCAGCTCAAGGATCTGCAGGACGAGCACAGCTTCGTGGTGCACAGTCTGGAGTCGCGGGACACGAAGAACGCGCAAGAAATTCAAACGCTGCATAAAAAGTGCCGCTGCCTAACGAATCTGTAAGTTTTGTGTTCCATTGTCGTCGGTGTGTTGCCATCTATTACATTTACCATTCGTTTCATCGTAGTTGTAGAGAAATCATAAGCTTTAGGAACCATACACTATCTGTACATATTCGTTCAAGACTTACTATCATTGCACGGCTCATTCATGACAACACAACACTACGTTAGAAGCTCTTTTTTCTGGAAGCACGATAGCCTTACGGTAGACGCAGACTGTTAGGACTTATTTATCGGGCACAGTTTAACTTCGGTACACAACGTTGACTGCTAATCGGTCTAATAATACTGTAAAAATCTTTCAGTTTCGAGGAGATGCGTTTGCGCTACGAACGTCGCGAATCGCGACCGGAAGATCTGCAGCAGATAGAGGAACTGAAGCGGGTCATAGACTCGCAGGACCGAGACCTACGCCTGCTGACGGAAACGTTGCGCGAACTGCAGCTCGAGCAGATGCAAAAGCAACGCCAGCAACCGAAACCCCAAGCGCCTCAACAGCAACAGCAGCCACCTCCTCCACCTCGCCGTTCGAAGCCGAACCGTGGCAAACAAGCGAAGCAACAGCAGCAAAATAACAGGCCGCAACAACACAAACAACAACAGCAGAAAAACACCCGCCCACCACATCCACCTCCCGAACCGGAACCTGTACAACCGGAAGCAGACGCGCAGCAGGAGGAGGAGGAGTGTCATGAGGTAGAGGAGGTGGTGGTGGGATATGGCCAGCCGTCAGCTCCACAAGTAGTACTCATTCCACCACCTCAGTTTATACCCCCCGGTATGATACACCGAACGATGTGTGACGTGATCTACGAAGAGAACGAAGCGGACATCCTGCGCGAGGAAGAGGAAGCACAATTGAACGCTGGTGAAGAAGGAGAAGAGGAAGTTGAGGATAGTGAAGATGAAGAGGCAGGTGATGTGCAACAAGAGGACGATGAGGAGACAGAGGTGTTGGTGGTCGATGTTCCCGAGTCAGCGATTCAGACGGAAGACCGGGTAATTCAGTCGACCGCACCAACCATTATTGAAGAGATGGATCAGATGCCGGAACAGCGAGCAGATCACGTCGGTGGTGTTACGGAATCCCACAGTTTACGGTGGTACCGATCGAAACGATCGACGATGCGACGAGTGCGCGCCCGAGGGCATCATCGACGCCGAGGATTGTCATCACGGTCGACGACACGGAAAAGGAAACGGATGAGACGGTGGTCGAAATCACGGAAGAACCATCGACATGCGTCACTCCCGTAATCGAGTTGCCGGCCGTGTTTGCCAAAATCTATCCCTCCGAGCTGCCTCCTCAGGCGGCGGCCGCAGGCGATAGTGGTGCAACCCATTCCGAGCCGGAGATGACCGTGATTCGAACGTCCGGTGAGGGACACGGCGAGGGTTCGGCGTAGTTCCCCATTAGTCCGTGTCCCCCCATCGTTAAATGTATTATTCTTTTCGACGAATAAACGTATCCTTTATACTTATGGAACGTAGAGCTAAGGAGACACTCCAATTCTATTGCTCCACACTGCTGGTGGAGGAGGCACTAGAAGCGCTAGTATCAGTGATACCCGTCCAAGGGATGGTGGTTCCAGCCGGCATCCGGAACTGGTTCTGGAACCGGACATATTCGGAGGATGAGGAGTAGAGATATTGCTATTGATATCCTGCTCCCTTTGTTTCTCTACAAAAAAGTAAAAGAATCGAATACGGAAGGACGCCGTTACCTGTTGTACTCTCTCCTACGTCTTTACAGTAATATTATTTGCCATTCTGTTACTTATTCTTAGTATTTATATATATTTTCTCCTTCAAGCACTGTGCCTATATAAGCTAGTTAACTGCTACCAACTGTATGTCCCCATTGGGACGCGTTCGCGGAGGGCGAAGTAGTCGATTTGTGTTGGTGAACCGTTGAGAAGGGAGAAATATAAGCGAAAGGTGTAAACAATAATTCCAAGAGTACATTGATTTAAATTAAATACTAAATGTCCGAACGAAAGAAGTAACATTTTAAAATGCTCCATTATTTCAACACTTTTATTGATGATTTATTGAAATCGATTGTTCACATAGTGCTATGCAGTTAATCAATAAGGCGAAACATTAAAATGAAATTAGAACTCGTCTTTCTCGAAGGGATGATACGGATGTCCGGCAGCGCTGAGAAGAAAAGAAAGAAATGGGGAAATCAAATCACAAAGGTTCACTAGGTCAATCCCATTATCACCCGGAAGAGTATAACGGGTAGTAACAAAATTAAACTAAATTGGTACTTAATCACACCATTAGTGAAATTAAGGGGCATTTTTTTAGTTCCGCATGCGTGCAGGAGAGGGAGATAAGGAAGAAGGTTGACGAACGCACACATTGTATGCAATCAGAGAAGAAACTTAGTTCAAGGTCATCTACTTCTACTGTCAGAAGGCAGTTAAATAAGAGTGACTAACGATAAAAGGAGTCGAAAAGGGACCCTAAGGGAAAATAGCTTACCTCGTGATGGGAACAAGCCGTCCATTGCAGTCGAAAGAATCGATCAGCGCCATATCGTCCTTGGTCAGCTCGAAGTCGAACACGTCGAAGTTGGACGCAATGCGCGACTTGGTGACCGACTTCGGGATGACAACGTGACCCCGCTGGATCTGGTAGCGGATGAGAATCTGTGCCGGCGTTTTGCCGTACTTCTTGGCCACCTCCACCAGCTTCGGATCCTCCATCAGCTGCGGATCGTCCGGCTTGGCCCACGGACGGTTCGGCGAACCGAGCGGACTGTACGCGGTGATGACGAGTCCCCGCTCGGCGCAGAACGGTGACAGCTTGCTCTGGGTGAGGTACGGATGGCACTCGACCTGGTTCGTCACCGGCTTGATGGTGGCCGCCGCCAGCACACGCTCCACCTGCTTCGAGTTGAAGTTCGAAATGCCGATACTCTTGACGAGCCCGAGCCCGACCAGCTTCTCCAGCGCCTTGTACGTATCGACATAGTCAACATCCGAGTAGGCCGTCTTGCCATTCGCATCCTGCGGGAACAGCTCACCGTCCTCACGGTACGCCATCGGCCAGTGGATGAGGTACAGGTCGATGTAGTCCAGTCCGAGGTTCTTTAGCGTCGTACGGCACGCTCCCTCAACCAGATCCGGCCGGTGGAACGTGTTCCACAGCTTGCTGGTGATGAACAGGTCCTCCCGCTTCACGACCCCCTCGTCGATTTTGGCCTTCACGCCCTCGCCTACTTCGTGCTCGTTCTGGTAAACGTGCGCACAGTCGATGTGTCGGTAGCCGATGTCGATGGCATCCTTTACCGCCTGGGCAACCTCACCGGGAGGGGACTGGAAAGTGGAAAACAAATGATTAGTCAAATTTCTACGATTCACTCGTGTGGTGCTAGTGACGTCTTCCATTTGTCTTTTTTATTTCTATTTCTAAACATCACCATGATCCGATGCGAATGTTGATGTTTGGACAAGCGCGAAACAAGGGGGGAGGCCGATGCAATTGCAATGAATAATAACAAATTATCTCAAGCCCGGAAATGCTCTGCTTGCCGTCCTTGGTTGACCTACCCTTCAAGGTGCC
Organism: Anopheles sinensis; assembly: GCA_000441895.2. Classification (NCBI taxonomy): domain Eukaryota; kingdom Metazoa; phylum Arthropoda; class Insecta; order Diptera; family Culicidae; genus Anopheles; species Anopheles sinensis. The sequence continues at coordinate 92,827 of KE525328.1, forward strand.
ATCCATCCGGACGCTTGTAATGCAGTCGGATCGGCGAGTACACACTCCCTTTTTTCGATAAATAATGTAAAACAAATAACGAGGGCAATTCCAACGATTGCAAGTCATTCTAGATTGTCTCCTACTTGAGAGAAGTATGGGACACCGCGCGGGGTAGGTTTTCAATTATGCAATGGAATTGATCAAACGAGAATGTTCGGTCTGGAACCACCAACGCGTATATACTTACACCCCAGGTTCCCAGCCCTAGGGCCGGAATGGACAGCCCATTGTTGAACGTGATGCGTGGAACCTTCGATGCCATGATGTGATGTTTTTTTTTGTAGCAAAAAGGCTTGCAAACTTTGTAGGGAGCTCACAAACAACTAACTGGACCGGTAACAAACGTAAGGCGAACTGTTCACTTTGACGAACGAAGCACGACTGATGTTGACCGGCCAACCGGAGGACAAGTTATAAAGCGTACAGCTTATCTCGGCTGATAATGGACGCGATATGTAATGTTCGTTTTCGTAACAGGCGCAGCCGGCGTAGAATATTCCCACATTCGACGGAGGGAATATGTTTGCGTGTCGGTACGAACGCGGAACCGGCAAAATAAAACAAAGCCGCCGACGCGATTAGAAGTTGTCAAATTCAACAAAGTGACTGTCAAAATTCAAAACATTTTTAAATTTCGGCGATTTTTTAAATTTATTTTAAAGACTCCCTTCCAGTAGATTTTATAATTTCCAGGTTATTTTTCTAAATCTATGTTATCCGTTGCTTGTGATTAACAATTTCCAACTGGGGCCCAATTTGCGTGAGATAACTCCATGAGTGAAACTTCCAGCAGGATCTAAAAAAAGATAGTTGAATAACATCATCGCTGCAAGTTAGTGGTCGGATAAAGCGGTGCACTATCGTATATTTTCCCGCGTCTGATAAGCGCAACCTGGGGCGATCTATCTCATTGATGATAAGCAAACCGGGCGATCGTATTACCTACATCGCTCTACATTTGTTGCGTGTGTTGTGAAATAAGTGAAGGGCTAAATTCGTAGCATGATGAACATAATTGCCGTTTAGTTATCTATCCTACAATCAAGGAAACCCATCCTAATCGTAGCAGGAAGGGTTCGCTGCGTTAACGAGTTTCCCGATTTAGATAGAATAGCGGTTAGGTTTTCCTCCATTTTTATGTCATCAACTGACAGAAACGGCAACGGGGCACAAATAGCCGCGTGGATGACAAGCTAGTCACGTGTTCGGATTATTTTTAAATTTAAGTTTTTGGAAGGAAATCTATTTCTTCCTGATCAAATGCTTTGATGATGCTATGAATTCATACTTTTACCATTTCTGTAATCTGATATGATAGACAAGTTAATAAACAAATTAATCTAATCGCCCCATATTTGACGATCAATGTTGTTATAATTTTTTCTCTCCTCTCTTTTCTAACAAAATGTAAACGATTCTCTCTTCTAACAAAAAACTAATGACCTAGCAGCGTTTACTAATACAAACTCTCAGGCTATTTATACAGCGGTAGACCGAACGAGCGATTATTTAGCGGTTTCTGCCTCAACGCAATCGAGTGCGCGTATCGCATCGTCATTTGGAAAACAGTTCTGCTTGCTATCAGCTGTTTTCTGAGAGTTTTCTGCGTCCGGTGAAACGAATATTTGGCAAATTGTATTACAATGGCCTGCACAGTGGTTCCGAACGCGATCTTCAAGAATGGTAACAGCATTCCCATGATCGGTTTGGGCACCTGGAATGTAAGTAGTGTACCAGATGAAGCTGTAGAAAACAAGGAAGCGTTGCGATGACCTTTCGTCTCTTCGCCAGTCACCTCCGGGACAGGTTGCGCAAGCTGTGAAGGATGCGATCGACATCGGCTACCGGCACATCGACTGTGCCCACGTTTACCAAAATGAGCATGAAGTCGGGGAAGGAATTGCGGCCAAAATTGCCGAGGGCGTTGTGAAGCGGTAGGTGTTCGGGTTTGAGCCATATTGAATCATTTGAACGACGTCATTTTGTTTCCCTCCTATCTCTCCACAGTGAGGATCTTTTTGTGACGAGCAAACTGTGGAACACCTTCCATCGGCCGGATCTGGTGGAGGGAGCGTGCCGGACGACGCTGAAGAACCTCAAGCTGGACTATCTGGATCTGTACCTCATTCACTGGCCCGTCGGCTACAAGGAGGGACCCGAACTGTTCCCGATGGGACCGGATGGCAAGACGTTCGAGTTTTCCGATGCCGACTACGTCGACACCTGGCCGGAGATGGAGAAACTCGTCGATGGCGGTCTGGTGCGCAATATCGGGCTGTCCAATTTCAACACCAAGCAGGTGCAGCGCGTGCTGAACGTGGCCCGGATCGCACCGGTCACGAACCAAATCGAGTGCCATCCCTATCTGCACCAGTCGAAGATAACGAGCTTCTGCGCCGCACAGGGCCTTATCACGACCGCCTACAGTCCGCTCGGTTCGCCGGCCCGGCCCTGGGTGAAGGCGGACGATCCGGTCCTGCTGGACGACGCTACGGTCGCACAGCTCGCCAAGAAGTACGGCAAAACGCCGGCACAGATTTTGATTCGCTACCAGATTCAGCTCGGCCACGTGGTGATCCCGAAGTCGGTGACCAAGGAGCGCATTGCGTCGAACTTTGACGTTTTCGGGTTCCAGCTGGAGGACGGCGATGTGCAGCTTCTAGCGGGACTGGAGCGAAATGGTCGCATCTGTCCGGAATCGAGCGCGTTCGGCCATCCACATCATCCGTTCGAAAAGGAGGAATAATATGTCAACATTTTTAATTGTGCTTCCATTTCATGTTCCAATAAAATTTCATATTTGAGTCTAATGGGTCTAATCTTCAAATTCTGTTTTTGTAACTTTTTTCATACATTCTTGTTGATTTTGATGGGATAAAGGCTAGAAACTCAATAGAACTTTTAGCAATAAAAGCTATTAGAAGGAATCGTATAGTTTTGGTTCATACTTTCAAGATCATCAATAAATCACTTGCAATAATGCTCAGTGCTGGATGGTTTGTATCTAGACTCTAATGAGAGCCAAGAGAACTGCTAATTAACCACAAACATGTGATAAATGCTGTAACCCTTGTTAGCTTCATGAAGGAGGATGACGAAAACCATGTTCATTAGGATCTCCTTGGAAAATATCATAAGCGATCTCTAAAGAGACTGAATGTGGCTGACACGACAAGAAACGACCATTTCCATAGCAACAATAAGGGAATGATCGTTAGGTGTAATATGATAATTAATGGGTCAAAATGGTGCATCGTGTAGATTTTGTAAAATACATTAAATTCCTGTAAAACAAGATCATATTTTTTGTAAGTATCAAAAATTTAATTTCAGATAACAAGTGTTTCGTTTGTTAAATAAATTGATTCACCTGTTCCTCGGCATCTTATGAGAAATCAACTAAATAGTTTAGCCGGTCCACATTGCTCGTAGTGGCCTTTTCAACTAACTTTGCTCGCTCAAGATCGAAAGACTCCAGAACTCTCTTTGCGCTCGGTTCTAGACGATAACCGAAACTATTATCGGCCCAGAAAACCACATTTCGGACTCTTCACTCCATTCGCCGGATGCTTTGCGGTTTTTGGTTTGCCTATAAATCGTCTTGCAATGCATCGCAGGCTCTCAGTCTTCAAAGCGTTGTTTCCAAAGTGTGTAGGAATATTATTTTTGTAAAATCATCTCCAAAATGTCCCGCAAGGCTCCAACCGTTACGCTCAACAATGGCTATCAGATGCCAGTTCTCGGACTTGGCACGTACAAAGTGAGTGGGGTTTTGTGAATTTCTAGTGAGTGAGATGTGAACGGTGTCGTGTATTTTATCTTCGTTTCCATTTCTTGCTTTAGTTACGAGGACCGCAGTGTGTGGAAGCGGTGAAGACGGCCATAGATGCTGGCTACCGGCACATCGATACCGCCTTCCTTTACCAGAACGAGGCCGAAGTAGGGCAGGCTGTTCGAGAAAAGATCGAAGATGGAACCATCAAGCGTGAGGATATTTTCATCACCACAAAGGTTGGTTCGAAAAGTGTTGGATTTAAATGATTCGAGTGATAACGAAGTCATACTCTCGTAGCTCTGGAATACGTCACACGAGCCGGAAAAGGTCCGCGAAGCGTTCGATACCTCGCTGGCCGCCCTGAAGCTCGATTACGTCGATCTGTATCTGATCCACTCGCCGCTCAGCTCCACCGTGGACGCGAATGGAGAGACGGTGTTCACCCACGTGGACTACGTGGACACGTGGCGAGCGATGGAGAAGCTGCTCGAGACGGGTCGCGTCCGTAGCATCGGTGTGTCCAACTTCAACAGCGAACAGCTGACGCGGGTCATCGAGCACGGCACCGTCAAACCGGTCACGAATCAGGTCGAGTGTCACGTCCGCCTGAACCAGAAGAAACTGATCCAGTTCTGCAAGGACCGGGAGATCGTTGTGACGGCGTACAGTCCACTCGTTCGACCGAGTGCCACGCTCGGGCTGGACAGTGGCGCAACTCCTCCCAGCGCCTTCGACGATGCCCGCGTGGTGGCGGTTGCCGAACGGTACGGTAAAACTCCGGCCCAGGTTCTACTGCGCTACCTCGTCGACATCGGCACGGTACCGATTCCGAAGTCCGGCAACGCCGAGCGCATCCGACAGAATCTGGACATTTTCGACTTTGCGCTCACACCGGAGGAGATTCGCTCGTTGGACGGCCTGCACACCGGGCAGCGGTTGGTCAAGCTGGAAGCGGCCTCCGCACATCCGTTCTATCCCTTCGATGCCGAGTTCTAAACAGCTGACCCCAAAAGTTGTCGAACGAATGGCAAAGTGTTGATAACAATCTAAAAGTAAATGCAATAAAAAAACTTATCTTTTCCTATTCGACTTTCGATTTGGTGTTAATAGCATCAATAAAGATTACAGCATCGTATTTGATGGCCTCATCGCTTATCTCTGAGGCAGTTACTTTCTTATGCTAGGATAAGCAACCCCAAACGCTTACGTCTTCCACCCCGAATAATTTGACAGTTTGTTTCCGTTTTCGAAAAGAATTAAACATAATTCAATAAAACCACCACTTAGACTGTGTATTTGTATCACTTTCATATTCATCATCAGACGGAATTGATTTATTTACACACTGTGTACGTTTGTTCTCTTTCCACACACTTTCCACGCCCAGAGTGTCGCCCGTGTTTTTTTACCCTCAGTTTTTGTTTTCCACCGCCTTTCCTCTTCCCTAGTTGTCGTGAACTGCTACTGCTCTCTTCTTTTTTGTTTTAGTTTCCGCTGCATTTGTATATTAATTCGATCAGTCACATTTTCTCTTGTCTTTCTTCCATGTGGTTTTTTAATGTTTCTTTTTTTTTAATTTAATTTACTCTGTTTGCTTTTTCCTTCTGTTCTGGATGAATTGTTTTACCTTATCACTGTTTTTACTTCTTGTTGTTTTTACTTCGTTCACCCCCATTAACTTCCCTTCCTAATTCTGACTATAATCTGTTATCTGTTTTTGCCTTTTTTCCCTTTTTTCGCCACTGACGTCGTGCTGCACTCCTCTTCGTTTGTATTTGTTCCGGCTTCAGATCGGCGTTGAGTATATATATATAGTTTCCGTTCGCACGTCGGAGATTCTGTTCCATTTGTTTCGGTTTTTTCGCTTAACTCTGTTGCTAAGTTTTTTAAAAAATAACTCCGGTCAGAGAGATTAATTAAGTGTGGCTGGAGAAAAAACTTATAATCTATCCATGTTTTTGTTTTAAAATGCACGGGGGTGGCCCTTTTACAACGAGATTGGACCCCACCCGCCCGTCTGTCTAATGTTACAATCGTACCCTAACCCGGCTGTGCTTTCTTCCATCGGGCACACATCGTGGGAATGCGATCGAGGGATGGGGGTGGCGTGAGTGTGGGGCGGGGGGAATGGTGACGATGAGAGATAGAGAGACAGCGCACTCGAGGGCGCGCGAGTGAGTATATCGCGTTTTTTTTAATTTGTTTCGTTTCGTTTGTTTTCCGCCCGCTTTTTTGTTTTTGTTGAACACTATAAATAAATGGACATAACACGTCCCATCCGTGCACCGTGTTTCTGCACCTCCTCCTCCTTCTCCTCTTCCTCGGTCGCTCACTGTTTTGCTTTCACTAGGCTGAGACATCCGTCGGGGTTCCGGAACCGGAACCGGCCAGACAGATTAAGTAGAGTACGGCTATTTTTAAACTATTAAATGCTTCCTTACATGCACCGCTTTTCGGAACGCGGTGCATAACTACCTGTAATACCTCTTCTTATCGCTCGGCGTTTGCTTCGAACACGGGCCTCCCTCGCGGAAAAAGTACGAATCGAAGACGGAAGAGCACGTTGTTTCTGTTTCTTGTTAATTTAAGTTTTGTTTTTTTTTATCTTTTCACTATTATTCACGCAGGTTTGTCGTTTGCTGTCTTTTTAAAATATGGCCATTCTTTAAAAAATGCCGTTTCGTCCTCGTCGTCGTCGTCGTCGTCCTCGTCGTCGTCGTCGTCGTCCTCATCGTCCCGGTCGGCATTTGTTGTTATTCATAATAATCAATCGTTTTGCACTCATCATCTATGAAAGACAGGAAAAAAAAGGATTATTATAAACGGGTCTTAAGGGTAATGGATCAAATAGAATATTTTAAACATACCTTCTAATGTGGCTGCGACGAGGTCGAGCTTATGGGATAAATGCAACTTGCTTGCAGTCATGTCCATTTCTAATACTTCTTTTATCTAAGGATATGTAAGAGACGAAAAGAAACAGTATGTTAAGATATTTTGTAACCAAGTTACAATAAAACTCGGTGACGACAACGAATGGCACTTACCTGTGGACGATACTTGCTAACATAAATATAAAGTTCCTTCAGTGCTGCGAGCGTATCGAACTGCTGCTGATGGATGGATAACCTTTGCATGGCGCTGCGCATCTCCTGATCGCTGATCTGAGGCATCATGGCAATGTCGGCGTAGAAATTGGAAACCATCTCCCGGTACTGAGGTAAGTCCTAAAGGTAAGAGAAAAATAATTTTTAATTGTAATTGAGCGAGTGAAGAAACGTTTGTCATACAAATTAAAACGTCAATTATGTAACGGTATTTACTTGGAAGCAATTGGTTGCTTATTAATTGGTTGGAAAGTTAATGTTATACAAATCAATCATATGCTGTATATGTTATGGAATAACAATCCCATTCCTTTCATTTTACTAAAACAACGAACATTTTTTAAACTTTTGCAAGCTGATCATAAACATTAAAACAACACAAATGCTCAGAAGCATTACATTTTGACAATATAATATTACAGGACATTTCACATTCTACTGGATTCTACTTAAGAACCTGCTAAGCGTTTACGGCACACAAGCGTTAGAACTCGCGATCGTTTGCAGCATCGGTAATCTCTCTCTTATAACATTGTATCGGTTTACAAAATATTTCTCGAATGAGATCATTAAAAAACTCCTCAGGAGTTTGAATATCAATATCATAGTCTAGTACACTATCCACTGCTTTACTGACTAGCATAAGACATCCAGCGTACCAGCAGACGGCGTATACAGACCATAATACGACACTAGCCCTATTACATTATTTTACACCTTTTTATCAATCAAGCTGTGGTGTTATAATTGACTTGTGGACTCTTTTGCATGTAATTCATGCAATTTGGCTCTGAAAACCTTTTATTCTTGGCTAAAAAGTCAAAGTGATCCGATATCAGTTATGGACTAAATTAGCTGTAAGCAAAAGTACTTCTTTTGTAGTAGAATATAGCTAGAGCTAGAGAATTATGCTGTTTCAAGCCGCTGAAACTCTGTACAAAAGCATTATCATGTATAAGTGTATTCATATGCTTAAAATACATTGTTTCAAAAACTTGCCCGACGAAATTCGGCAGCAAACCAATTTTAAATTCTCAGACTGATTCAATACACTGCTTTCAGGGTGGGAATCCATCAGTATTAACTTGATCTTTGCCCGCGCGATGCTCTTGTTTGTCGGTTTATTTTGTAGATCATCCGTGATAGATGCAACACTGGCATCAACATTAGCAACAAAGGTGCCACATAATGATGCGAATTCAATCTTGAGTTACAAAAGACCACGTGTTACAAAATCATCCTTTTATAAGTGCTGAGACTGATTCAAGAGTAATCATTTTCATCGGAAAAAAATCCTAGCATGCCGGAGAAGTAGGCGAGTTAGTCTTCTAAACGAAAAGTGTATTAAAATATATTGAACAAGGTGTAAACAAGTGAAAGAGATGATGCTGCAAATGTCATATTCCGGTGCTTACCTTCGCGAAGAGCAACTTGTTCGAAGGTGAGTCCTTCCCCAGCCGGTACTCGGTCGTGGAGCACGCGTCCATGAACGTCTGCGCGATCACGCTCAGGCACACGTCCACCGAGGGCGTCTCGTAGATGTCGAAGA
>KE525328.1:184359-199477 GCA_000441895.2 Anopheles sinensis
ACTCCTCGGTCGCCGACCGACGTCTCCCAACCCAAAGCCGTAATCAAATCGACTCGATCCGACCGTTCCATGGGCAATCCGCAATCCTCAAGTGGCAGGCAGATTTTCTTGATGGCAAAATTGCCAATTCATGTTTTATTCACCTGCATTTTTCCGCTTTTCCCCAGCGGCGCTGGGCAGGACTGATTACTACCCACCGCGCACCGAGGCGTAAACGATACTCGAGCTCCTCATTAAAATTAGCATAAGCCACCGGAATCGGGCAGAACTGCTGCGAACGGATGTACGGAGCGTCATGTAACGAGATTTTATCATGGAGACATCCGGAATCGGGCTGCCCTTTTGCCACCTGCGACACGTCTCGTGACTTTGTCGAATGATGAAAAGCTCCCGACGCCCACCTTACTTTCTCACTATTTCATTTTTTCTTTAAGCTTCTCCTGTTCGTCTCCGCATCGATCCACTTCCGGTCCGTGGGAAGAGATTTGTTTGGTTTTCTGACGACCATCGCGAACGAAGCGAATGACAAGTTGATTCTTTTCTGGGCCCGGGTTTCGTTTACTTAACATCCACCCGGGACTATGCCCACCTGGTTTTTCCTCCTCGCTAATCTTGTTTGATTGACACATACAAAAGTACGGGCAGAAACAGAATGGCGGAAAATCACAAAAGCTAAACGATTCTCGCGCACTTGGCACCATTTACTTTTTTCTTTTCCCATCACACTTTCGATCATTTCCGATGAATACGTTTTTCGTTCCTCGATTTCGTCTCTCCTAGCGGTTGAATTTTCCTTTGCGTCCGTTACTCGTAACGTAATTGATGTGGCACGACGCTACCGTTCGCTGCTTCCGGATGAGAGAAAGGGTACGCTTCAAATGGCCGTTCCTTCTTTGAGCTTTGCTTGAGCTGGTATTTTTTCTTTTCAACACAACGCCTTTGATGGTTGCTGCCAAAGTAGCAACGTGAAAGGCGAAAGAACTAACGAGCCAACGGGAACCACCTTGAGAGCACGCACAAACAGAATCGAGAGCAGCAGCGCGAGTGGAAATTGTGAGCGTTAAAGAAGCGCTTTCTTATTGCTGGAGAACACAGCTAGAGAACCAGCCAAAGTGGAAAAAGTGTAGTGAAAACATCCTTGAGGAAAACAACATAAGAAAATACTTCAAAAACTGCACTCTATGCACTTGATGAACCGATCGATTCAACTTAGAACTGATTGAAAGTCATTCTGTGTATTGCATCTACCACTGGTTGGTGAAAGATTGGCAGCAAACAACGATTAGAATGAATAAAAGATGCTGTTCATTGTGAAATGTGCTTTGTATTTTCCATTGCAAACGAATTCCGTGGGATAATTAGGTAGAATTTTTGTTTATTTTGGATAGGGAAAAGTTTTGTATTTGATCGGTCTGTTTTAAAAAACCCCAATTTTCTAAATTTACAAATTTTATTCACGCGAATACAAACCCACGTTTAAAAAAGTTGACAATTAATTATTGTCCTCTTACCAACTATTATTATCATGTGATTTATGCTAGAACACTAGATTTGAAGCATCAATTTTTTCAAACTTCATGTGTCAAACTCTATTTTTGTTACTCAATATCAATTGTGAATATATTTTCAGTTTAAATCGGTAAAATTAGGACAATTTCTAATATGAAAGTATAATAGATTCACGCAAATGAATTTGGAATTTCGAAAAAACAAACTAGTCAACGAATTATTGTCACCTTACCAACTATTATTGTCATGTGATCTATATTAGAGCTTCAAAATTCATGTTTCAAACTCTAGTTTTGCTACTCAGTATCAAATTGTGAACATATTTTCAGTTTTAATTAATTAAATTACGACAATTAATAATATGATAGTATAATAGCGGTTCACGTAAATGAATTTGGAATTTCACAAACAAATTCCGAAAAAACATACTAGTCAGCGAACTTGTCAAACTAATTTGTAAAAATTAGCAGTTTCCTTTTATTTAATATGCACAATTTTACAACAGATAAATGATACATGAGCCGAAACATGAAATCAACAAGATCCGAAGAATTTTATCACAAGATTTTGTTTTTCCTTGCAATAGTTGACAGGATAATAAGGTTAATTATGCAGAACTTTAAATTTGTCATTGGTTGGGGTTATGAATTTGTCAAACTCGGTACATTTTAAGAACAGGATGCAATGTTACACATTTGATGACAACATTTTCCTCATGTCCTGTTTAGTTTCTATGCCGCTGAATGATCAACAAAAGGTGAAGTAAATCTGTTTCGAAGACAATTTTCCCTTGAATTGACATTTTTCCTTTTCATGGATGGTGTGCAACTGCAGTTAGTTTGTGTTGTTTTCTAATTAACATCCAATTCCCTCCGCTTGTGCTTCGGGCCCGTTTCCTTCGCTTTCCACGCGCATTGTACCCAAATTTATTACTTTCCCTTTTCGATGCTGTTGCATTGTGGCGTTTGGGGCAATTTTCTTTCATCTTATACGGGGCCCCACAAAAGCAATCACACTACCAAATGAACAAACATACACGCACACATTGGCAAAGATGCTTTCCTAGCAAGAGGATTTTCCGAGGATTCGTTTCTTTTGCTGCTTTCGAGGAACATCCAGCACTTCGGGGGAAACGTTCGCGAAGCCATCGCGCTGTGCGAAATGCGCAAGACTGCACACATACAGTGGGATTTGAAGTGGTGTGTGCCGAGGGAAGTCGGCAAATGGGGGGGAGAATGGGAGACCACCAGCCGGCACACACGCGTAATGGCGTCCGTACCATGGTGTTGTGACTCGTGGACGTTACGTCCTTTGGTGTGTGTCTGTGTGTGTGTTAGTGCAGCCCCTTCTTATATACAGGATGACCAAACCGAAAGCCAAATAAAAAAACGGAATAAAGCAGAACAAGGACGCGCGAAAGAACAAACGGAGGACTAATAACACACCGGCCGACGATGGAAGTCGATTTTTCCCCTCCATCATGGTTGGCTTTTCCACCATGGAGGTTGGAGTTGCGGACAAAGCAAAAGAAACGAAATGCAAACAAAAAGGGGGGAGAGGACGACGATTGCACATACTGGTACATACACACACAAACGGTGAAGGATCTCTCGTCAAACAAAACACACACAGTGCGCCCTCGGTGGGAAAAGCCATGTTCGTCTCGCGCCGGATAATGGTCGTCCCCGTGAAGGACAAGGGTCCGCGGACGGTTTCTCGGTTGGCGTGGAAAAACAAATGTGCGCGTGAAGGAGAAAAACTTATCATGGAAGCGAACGCACCTCGTTTCCACGGATTATATAACGATTGTTTAGCAAATGTACATCTACCGGCGGAGTTGGTGAGTTTCCGTACGAGCGACCGGGCGTTTGTAGTGGCCTTTTCTTCTCCGGAGAACAAAAAGCATTCGACCACCCTTTTGGTGGATGCACAATGTGGTGAATTTTAATTGGAACCGAACCGAAGAAGGTACGGCGTAGAAAAGGGCAACCGGGCTCGAAGGCGAGTGTTGGTGTTTGTGAATCGGTTCGGTTCGGTGCGGTGCTGTGTGCGTGGTTGCGCTTGGAAAATTGGAAAATCTTCATCTGAAGATCCCGCGGTAGATTACCTATCTACGGGAGCTTCTTTTCTTCCGCCCCTGCGTGTGTTGTGCATTTTCTCTGATCTTTTTCTTGTTGCCATTTGCTATCGTCGCCAACGAGACGTAGTTATCCTTGGTTGGCTAATTTTGCACCCTTGCTCTGTCGGAACTCGGTTCATCGAGGAGATTACCGTCGCTTTGATGAAAACCGGGAGCAAATGAAACGCAAAAACGAATCCTTTCGCGTTCTGAATTTAACGATGTGTAGTACTAGTAAAGTAGTTTTTAACTTGTTTCCACCCATTGCATATGAAACGGGGGAGAATTATAAAGTAGAGTGGAGATAGTCTTGCGGTAAAGACTAACAATTTCTTGATTTAGGATCTGCCCGACCTTAATCGCCAAATAAGCAATATTTTCTTAAACCTGCTATTTTATGTTTACCGCAATGGTTCGGTTTTCAGGACATACTTCGTACACACATTGTTTAAGACATCGTGTTGGTATAAAGTATGGGTTGGTTTTAACGTATGCATTAAAAAAAAGACATATTTTCATCGGCGATAAGAAAAAGGTTAAACAAGCCAATTCAATGAAGTAAATTTTATTGTCACTTCACTTCAGTACTTTAAAAATATAGCCGACAAAACCATTCATGTTGACATTATTTCAGATGTTGTGTGGCCTTCATTACAACCTACTGTTCCGCTTGGGCGTTAAATTGTTGGAATAGATCCTAAGTTAGAGATTTATCAAGGTTTTATCGGTTGAAGTTGTTGAGGGACATAGATAGGGTTATCGATATCAGCAGGTAAAACATGGTCTTACTGGAGCTTCGAGCCGTTTTGTTTGAGTGGCTGGCCTCGATCGATAAATCTGTATAACACTCTCTATTTTTTCTAAGTTTTTCTCAACTATTTTGCCAGTTGAAGCGACATTCTAGTCCAAAACACGGAATGATTAAGCCATTTTTCGTTGTGTCTGTCATTACGGTCTCTTTTGCAATTAGGGGTCTCGCAGAACGTTACGTGGCTGGACAAAGGCTCTCAAATGATTTTTTATCCTTTCCTATATCAGCTGAGTTCGGAGGACAACAAATTACTAACAAATTCAAATAAGTTGGTTCTGCGATAATGCTGGAAATTTTTAACCATAATCAAACAAAGTCGCTTAGCTGTTTTGGTCAAGACCGATTCAAATTTATCGATAAAGTTGTCAAACTTGTTCTGAATTCTTAAAAAATGATACTCTTAACGTTTCTTCCATCCGGAAGTTGCTATGGTTTTCCGTTTTTTCAGGGAAAATCGTTAAAATTTGTCTATTTCTTTAATGCAAGCGTTTTAAGATGTATTGTTAATTATAGAACCAATACAATGTGTTTAAATTACCCTTGTGGAATATAAAATCTCTCTTTCCAGGAAGAAGGATGCATAAGAATAAACTGTGAGACGAAAACGACACCTTGATGCTTGAACAGCCGTGAAATAAAGCCATGTGAACAGACGAACCCGAAGTGATTCGTAGCTCTTATATTTCATAGTTGCATGTATTAAATAATGGGTGTGTTCTTCAGAGGAACTATCATGTTTGCATTTAAAACATTTTTAACTAAAAAATGAATACGAAATGAATAAATTAGCATAACCAAAACAAAAACCCCTGGAGGAAGGTCTATGCAGCAAGTTTTTGCTCATAGCACAATTTGGTTTGATTGAATAAATATATTTTGAAAATGTAAGAATAAATCATGAAATATTCTGAAGAGACACTACAGAAAGGAGATTACGTTTCGAAGACACCCTAAGGATCCTCACGATTACACTGAGCATTGTTTCTTTAACATTGCAATCGCAAAAATTTTCATGAAAAGTTGAATTTGTTGTTTTTTAAATACTATCCATTCTTAAATTAAAATAAAGTGTAATCAATCTAAAGGAATTGTTTTATCCTTTTCCATTATTCTAAATTTTTTACTTTGCTTTCTAATCTATAAGGAAAATGAGTAATGTATAACAATTTGTTTAGGTATTTAATCACTTTAACCATGAAAAACCTAGTCTTTGTTTTTGAATGTATGCTTTAAAATTTTCGTATTTTGTTTTTTATTTTAATTCAGCACAATGTTTATGAGTTCAAATCCAGTTAAACGAATAAAATAGTGTCCTACATAAAACGAGTTAATTTAAACGCGTCACAGTGTTTTGCTTCACTTTTTGAACAGAACGAACAAGGATGAAAAATTTCTCCCTAAAATAAATATTGCCTTTTATCCAAACGCTCCAAAATATCGAGATATTTAATTTTCACTATTTTATTTAATGAATAGGTTTATAATTAAGATTTACGAATGTGGTTAATCTAATTCAGTAAAACAAAACAGCCATTCATTGCCTCTCGATGATTTTATGTCATGGTAATTAAACAAAACTCCAACACTCGTGTTGAAAGCATACTAATCTGTGGCACCAAGCTCTAACCGATTACTTTTGGCGCTTTGGGATCTCCATTTAAATGCGACTTTCAGCTCCCGGTACACGAATAATGTGAAATTGAATTAGATACACAAACACCATCACCGATAAAATGTGGGACGCCGAGCACAAAAGGTCAAATGAAGCTTGACTATGATACCTCAAATTGAACAGGATCAATATATTTTGTGTTTTGCTGGCATCGCAAACGAGATTTGTATTTAAAGTTCAGATAATTAGATGATGGAAAATGAAAGTTAAAGCTTTCACACACACCAACGCTTCGAAGACTACGTGTAAAACGGCATGGGTGGGAAATCCTTTTCATTTATCCTTAACTATTTTGTACCTGGTATGCATTTTAAATGTGAATATACCGATTACGGATGTTTTGGAATTTATTAGACACAAAACTGATTCATATCTTATACAATGTTATGTCAAATACATCCACTACGCAAATATTTAAAATATGTTCAAACAATAATACAGAGCTTTGTAATGATTTAAATTGGTAGTAAAACGTAGCATTAGAAAATTTATTTATGAAGTTTATCGTATGTTACTTTTACTTTACAGCAGAATTTCAAATGCAAGCCATCGATGCAACTCATTATCGTTTTGTAGTTAGGCGAATGTCGCTCTCATAGCGCAATGTCTCTTAAATAAATAAAAAAATATTGTTTTGTTCGTTCGTTACACGTATTGCTGAAATCACTAGTCAACTGAAAACCGTCGCTAAATTCAGCAACATTATTTGCAAATTAGGAAATTGACGATTCACTTACGCATTGAGTTCTCCTGCACCCTCTGCCGGAAAATGGCGAATGTTTTATCTTTAAAACATGTTATATAGGGTAACATTATGGTTATGTGGACGATTATTTAGTTTACAATCTTTTAGTTCGGTAAGTATAATGTTTGAATATGCTCAGGTACATGTTTGATTCAAATGATTTTCGGTGGAATAATAAAGCTAAGAGTTTTAATTCTTTTTTTTTAATTGGCACAAAATCCAGTAATAGGACTAGGCTTCTCTCCGAAGAGAGTTACTGTGACCAAATGGCGGTATAATATAAATCGGGGGGCAGCCGCTCGTAATTTAACATTAAGTAGGGATTCATTATTTGGTATTCAATTTCATAATTTCATATAATTCCCAACAACACCATAATTGGGCGCATAACTACTTCACATGAAATAAAAACTGCTTTGCAATTAAATCTTTTATATCTCGTTTTCTTTTTTCATTTTTAAAATGATATAATGACACTGTATCGTATTACTATCTACATACTTTTCCCTTTTCATTTTTTATAAAGATTCCAGAAAATGCATCGTTAATAAACTTATGTTTATTTTTTTAAATATTGGATTATAGCTTTGTATTTGGCATCATTATTGTTTGAATTTGAGCATTCATATTATATCCTTATATATTGATATAAGTTATACATTTATCAGTGTTTTTTTGTAAATCTCATTACGAGTTCAAACTTATGTGAAAATATATTTAAATAGCTTTCTTTCGCCTGTTCCACCAGGTAATTCGAATTAGCATAACTTTAAATCCAAACACCCGATGCCGTGCTGATTAGGGATTCCCGGGAACAACCCAATTCCGAATCGCTCTAATAATTGAATAAAACGGTAGAACGGAAATTGTTTATCTTTTTTGCTCGCCAATTTCGGCTCCCCCAAAATCGACACGCCGTACACTTACTAATTCATGAAGACGTAACGCTCCGTTCCCGATGCCTGCGGAGGGAAACCAAAGCCACTAAGACACTGGTTAATAGAAAAACAGTAGCATTAGAGTAGCAAACAACACGGGTAAATTTGGGGAAGAGGCCCCAACCCGAACGAGGTAAACAGCGTGGTGACGGAAAACCAGCACCGAACCACTGGCTTCCAGATTGTCGATTGACGATAAGTCGGCCAACCTACCGGTAGGAAGCGAGTATTAAACATTTAACGGAACCGACCCACGGGGGTGATGCCGGTCGACCTTTCCCTGGGATTTCCACGACTCATTCACAAACACACGCAAATATAGCACAAACACACACACACCTAAAACGTCTAGCTGCACAAGTTGGTGCGCATGTCCCTCGGTGCCGGTGGTAGGGTCGAAAGTGAGCAAAAAAGGACAATCCCGCAAAGGTCGTAGATGCCGGGAAAATTACGTTACGATCGAAGCCTACCGGGCCCACCGATCCCACCTTCGTCCAACATCCTCACGCCTAGAACCGGGGACGGTATAAATTCAACGGGTAAACCGAATAAAACGAAGCCCATGGTGCTAAAAAATCCACTCTGGCATTCGAATTGGTGTTTTGTGTCTAATAATGAAACGATACATGGTTCGCCGGGAAAACTAGGCATGAATATTCAGTGCACTGCGTTGTTGCGGGAATGTGCGTAGCTAAAACATTCAGTAGAATGAAAAAAAAGTGTACTAAGGAACGAGAGCTGAAATTGTCCAGTGGCTGGTTGTGAGTAGTTGGCAATCGCAATACGACATGGAATGATTTGTATGTTATGGTGTACTAGCAAAAGTTTAAGGAAGATTTATGCATAAAATATTCTCGTTTTTGTTACATATATAGTGGAATTTGGGGCAAGTGTGACACCTTACGCGATTCTTCCTCTAACTTACAAAATCTGTTAGCTAAACGAGGACTTTATTTTCATTAATTTTTCAAACGTACTTTTTCACTTGTCGTTAAGTTTCTGAAATATAAACGCAAAAATAACTATGCTATACTTGATTTAAAAATGGATGAAAATCATGTTTTTTGTGCTTCAGGGCAAGAATTCCACCCGTTTGGGGTGAGACGGCCACCTAGTTTAATTTAAGGGTTTAATTGAAATATTGAAAATCTTAGCATATGTGGCGCTTGTATATGTTAAGGTAGTTAAATAGAGCATTTAAATACATTTTATAGTCTCGTAACGACCCAAACAAAATTCCAAACTTGCGACGGGAGTTGTCTCTTTGTGTTTCAGTCATTTTCAGTCCGTCAATAACAATTTTTATGTTTTTGGCAGCTTCACTCTGAAGAATAATACCGGATATAGGGGTGGCACTTTTGCCCCAAAAGTTAATTTTTTAAAACTCAAATTTTACCATGAAACATTATTGGACCTTTTACTCAACTTTGCGAAGTAACACATACTTTCCCGATTTTTTCATTTCAATGGGCTTTGACAGCTTATTTAATTTGGTGGAAATATAGCATAAAATATATGACAAAAATGTGAAAAGTGGACTATTCTGCATTAAATTCAGTACACTTTATGTAGTAAGAGGGGTTAACTTAGCTGTTAGTATATTTGTTCATTTAATTACATTTTGACTGAAAAAATGCCAGGTTGCTCACATGCCCCAAATTCCGCTAATTCAACTGACTTAAATGAAAAGCATGTCTTTAGTGCACATAGTTTCAATAGTAATAACTGCTTCTGCATTAAATGATCTATTTATGATAAATTATTTCTGATCTCTGTGTATTCCAATATAATATATAGTAAACAAAATCAACCAAAGTTTATGAAAAACAAGAAAATACAACTAAACCAAAACGAAATTAAATTTATCCTTATTGTTTGCCACATGAATATAAAAACGGCCCCTTTCTACCCCTTCCGAAGACATCCCCTATGTGTGCAACACTTTTGGCCACGCCTTCCATTGAAAGGCATTTTCGGGGTTGTTGCGTAGATCAGCTGTCGTTCGTCGTTTTGATCGATAAAATTAGGATACGCACATGGGGCTGAATACAACCTCGAAAAAGGATGAAACAAAGTGCTCGATCGATGGTGAAGTTCAGCAGATTACAATTACGGGATGTTTTATTTCGACCATGTAGTATGTTGTTTTATTCGATATTTTTCAAAAACAAGGTTATTTAAAATCTACACTCCTGCCTTGTTTTATGTTTTGAAGCTCTGATTTTCGTAACATTAAAAGTATACATCAAAATTTTGATCTCATCCCCTTCACATCCTTGGTGGAGTTCGAATTATTATAATTAATTCTACTCGTATCCTAGAGTTTCAATTTAGAGATTGAGATTTTCCAAGCAAAGTCATACATCAAAAATAATTAAACTAGCTATCGATCGACATTGTTTTTTGTTTTGAAAATTCGTTGGCTCACTTTTATCAATCGTTTGACAACTTCAATAGAAATCTTCTACTCGACTATCTCAATAGAATTTGGAGTAAAATATCCCGTCAAAAAGTCCTCTGCACGAATCATGTGAAAGTGTATCGAAAGCTTATTGATGATGATAACAATTCTTCGTTCAAGTCGATTCTGGCGTGAAAGGAATAGTTGAAGTACGAACGGCTCAATCCCTGATGCTATCTTCCGATGGGAGTTGACAGTTCCCAATTGTGCCGTCCTTTTGTGAGTACCGCTTCGGTTGCGAACAGTTGTTGTTATTCGCTTCCTTGCGTCAACCAAAGCAAAAAACCCGTCGGCTACGACGAGTCAACACGCGCCCGGCGTGTATGTCAAATGGAGGCGGAGAGATTTCGCGACGCGTTCCTCGGTATTGCGCCTGTCATCGCTGTCAGATTGCTGTGGGTGTCAGCGTCATCCTCGTTCGAATAGTGCCGGCACAACCGGGGAAATCACTCCAATTATTAACGAGCGCTTGTGAACGACCACCACCAACTGCCTTGCATCAACCGAAACGTACACTTTCCTACGGGGAGGCATGCCTTTTCAGCGTCGTTTGCATCGTGCTGCCGACGTAGTGGGAGTTGTGGCTCTATTATCGAAACTATCGACCCGGATTGACAAATTGAAAAAGTGGTTCCCGTGCGCTCCATCATCGTCATTGCGCGGCCCGTTCTGTTCGCCGGGGAACTGTCAAAAAATGAGGTTATCTCTATGTTGGCGGCAGGCATTTGTTATTGTATTGAGCTCCCCCGAAACGATCACAAATTTCGCTTTCGCTCGTCCATTGAAGCTGAACCGAAGGTGAAGCGTTCGATTTTTTACCATTAGACAGCGAGTTGTAAATATCGCGACAAAAGAGTACAAAATAAAACATCCTTCCATCGTTCGGCGTTTGAAACGATCCCGTGCAGTAGGCGGGTGTCATAAAGATGCAAAATTTCCCCTGCAATAACAACGTAAAGGTATTCGGTTGAGAGATAGAGAATAAAACCCCCGATTTCGATGGGCACATCTCACACTCTAGGGATTTTTCTTCCAACCTGGATTCATTGTTGATCGAAGGATATAAAAAAAGAGACCATCACAGTCGTTTCCGCTTGTACAAATATGTTGAATAAGAAAAAAAACCAGACGTACTTCCACATTCCACAGCCATCGGTATTTCGAACGTCATGTTGAACATTGGTCGTTGGTCCTTTTTTGCGTTCATTCCTTTCGCCCGGGGTATTGTGGTGTACGCAATTGATTCGGCCGGAGGTGAAAATATGTTTTTAACTACACTAGAACATCAACATCACCTCCGCACAACAATGGCACCGGGAGGTGGTATGAATAAAACAAAATCAAAATGTGCAGAAAAAAAGCTTCAAATCAAAGCACGGAGAAATTTGATGCGCCTCCACGAAGGATACCAAAGGCCGGAACGGAAGGCCAACAAAGACGAAAAGGGGATTGGGAAAAAAAAACCAGTAGTCAACTGAATGGACGAAAAACGGCAACAGCAGCAAAACCCGTGGGCGGTTTATTTTCACAAGATTACCCATTTGTCATCACTCGCACTTCCAGCAGCAACACCTTTCGCCGGTTATATTATTATAATCTTCAGTTTTGCTCCCTCTCTGTTTTATTGTTAGCAACTTAACTCAATCCTTTTTCCTGTCATAGGATTCCACACTTCTAATCTCCACTTTACGCCGTATCTGCCTTTCTTTTCATCTTTTGACAGACTCTTTTCCTTCCCTTCCCATTGGATTTGGATGTCTTCCTGCTTCTTTGAACGTTAAATGCTCTTTATCTCATCAGCTCGTGTCACGATTGCCTTTGATTTCCCTTTTTTCGCACCTTCTTCGGTACTGGTTCCTTGTCCGTCGTAATGCTTTTCGTGCGCGTTCCATGTGCATACCAATCTACTGTCCTTGTCACTCCCAGTGCACCGTTTTCCGCCCATTTCCCCGAACACACCCCGAACAAAAGATCCAGGACATCTTCTTCCTCTCCAAAAGGAATGTCATCCGAGGAGCAACGTTGGCACGTCAACCCGGGTGCGTACGTCGAGTGTCCCGGGACCATCCGGGAGCCCGGGGTTTCGTTCAGTCGCGCGCAGAGGAAAACAAAAATTAGTAGAAATTCGATACTACCCTTCTGGGCAGGGCTTTCCAACCGCAGCCGCAGCCACAAAACTACGACCGTGTTGAGGTCCTTTTTCGGGTTGCCGTTTTTATCCACTTCGTCCTTTCCGCCACCGCCGTATCATGTGTTGCATCGCTAGCTGCCTTCCAGTAATTTCTCCCACAAAAAGGGACCAGTGTGACTTGCGGAAGGAGCGAGCATACGCACAAAGCTACCGTTTCGACTCGGCTCCGGGCAAAACAAAACACAACGACGAAGTGTTTCGAAGAAAAACAAATTCATAATCCACTTAAACACCGTGCCTGATCCCGTCCAAACAAATCCTCGAGTGAGGGAATACAGAGACAAACGTAAATTGGTCAGCTGGGTGTTTCCTTCCCAATTATGGGATGTAAACTGCAGCCTGCCAAAAGGCGTCGGCCGATTCCGGGAAGTGCCACAACGGCGGACACAATTGGCAATGGGCTTTTTCGTCTAATCCGGGCGTTGTGAAGTGGAGATTACAAGAATCCATAGGCAGGAAAAGGTGTGAAGCTTCTGTTGCCAAAACTTTCAGAACGGTTTTGGGTATTCGAGCCTTTACAGAAAGTGCCCGTACGCCAGTGACCCTCGAGTTCGGGTCCGACCGAAAAGAACAACCTTTGCTGGCTTTCTCAGGAGTATGATTTTTCTTAACCGCTATTCTGTTCTATCAACTGAAGGAAAAAGGAGTAGGATAGGAAAGGTTATACATGCCGGTGTAATCTCATTTAATCTAATTTCACAAGGACGCGTTTGATATGAAACAAGCACCAATTTGCGAAACGTTATCAGATAGAGATGACAATAGTCTCAAGCGAAAGACGGGCTTCCAAAAATTTTAGTTCTCATCAAGCTGTGGACATAATAACAGCATGCTTACTGTAGAGTTGTGTAATTCCGATTCAGATTCATGATTCTTTGCTTCGTTTTAGGGATTCAAGAATCTTTAAATGAGAGATTCATGAATGCCAAAGATTCATAAATGTTATACGAACAGAATACTTAGGCCAAAAAATTGGAAGAAAAATGAACATAAGACCATTTTTTTTGATCGCATGATCCACGGCAAGGAACGAATCGTCAAGATCCGTGAAAGATTCATCAAGATTCATTAAAGTTTCGAAGGATTCAACCATGTTTTTAGATTCGAATCCCTAAAGATTAATGAATCAATCAGGATGAATCTTAGGTGAAAGATTCATATGAATGAATCTCGCGTACATTTTGTACTCAATTCTTGCGGCTCTCTCCCGTTTTTGATCGCTGTGACATTTTTTTAAGGGGATATCTAAGGACTACCGTCTACAAAGACAAACCACGAACTTTGGGACAGCTGAAAGCCTACATCTGCAACGCTATCGATATCATTCCCAATGATATGCTCAAAAGAGTGGTACAAAACTTCAAAACAAAAGTTGAACAATATTTTTTTATGAGGGACGTCATTTGCTCGATATCGTTTTCAAAACCACATGAAATAATATTTTGTTAAGTTTACTACAAGCAAAAAATAAGAACTTAGCTGATGTGTTTGTACTTTTTTTTATAATTATAATTTTCGAATCATCAAGTGCCCCTACCCCACTCTGTATTAAAAACCCCTATAAAAACAAATGATAGTTCTCGTCCCATGACCTCGACGTCGTGAGTTCGAATCCCTACCGAAGCCAGACTACTCTGGTCAGAAAATCGGAATCGGGCTCGACCGTATCCGATTTGGTTTCGACTGACATTTTTATGTCAAAGCGAGATTTTTTAAATTTTCGGTTGGTTTTCATAAGCGAGTGTTATTCATATTTTTACAATATAGGTTTCGACTATGATTTTCAACATAAACAGATCAAATAAGAGCCAGCAACCGTTACGCCGAACTTGCATTATTACACGAGCCGGTGGTAGATTTCTGTGAAACAGGGACATTTGACAGAAAATTCAAAAATCAAATGACAGTAAAATCCATCGTGTAATAAGGGTTTAATGGGCAGGCATGACCGAAGATAGTCGTTACGGCAAATAGAAAAAGAAGTTCCTTACATTATGTCACAAATTTATTCAGCACCTATCCACAATGTTTACAGACACATCAACGTTTAAACCTAGCATCTTATAATTATGCCCAACTGGCTGACGCCCTTTCCTTCTCAAGAAGGCATTTATGACAAATTACTATGGCAATGGGTATGATACTTTTCACTACCATCACGGTATGAGTGGAAGCACGGTAACAGGGTTTAAAAAATATCACATATGGTTTCATATGTGTGAGTTGATGTAAACACTCTGTTTAGCTTAAAAAGTAGTTAGATAGGAACTTTCATCGCTCGATGACTTACAACCGTCTGAGTTGCCACTGAACTATAATAAGTATCATTCCTTCCTCTCTTTGCCAAACTCGAGATTCGATCTCATACCTCTGATGTGACGTTTCCTCACGTTATACATTGATGTCATACATTTGCCACGTAATAAGTTTCGCTTTGTTGGAAACGAAAACTAACTAGCAAAAATGAACACATGGAGTCATTATTTTTATGCACAACAAATAAAAAGAACATTCATTTGAAATAAAAGAATGTCTTTGTGAAAGAGGCCTTGAAGCGGGTATACTACCATGATAATTCAAGCCGCCAGTTTTGTCTGTCAAATGTGAAGTGTTAGTATGACACCGTAGTCGTCACAACGGGCATGGTTGTGCTTACGATTTGTAGCTAGCCA
>KE525329.1:14610-29927 GCA_000441895.2 Anopheles sinensis
GGGGTTGGGGCGAAAAAAAGCTAAATGAAAGATGTGCCGAAGACGCTCATCGGGAGGGAAAAAGGTGAAATAAAATGCCATAAATCTGTCACCCGGTCCACCCGTTCGGGTGGGTGTGGAAACATTAATCATACTTGCCCACTTCTATGAGCAGAAGCAGAAGCAGCAGTCGGCATGAACGAATTCTATATAGGCCCGAACAGAGTAGGCCAAAAACATGACACGAGGGTTGCTTAGTTCAGGGGCACCGTAGAACGTTTTCCCATTTTCCCATTTTCCATTCAGCAATTCTTCCGCTCTCGCGTGACTATATACATTTTTCCGGCTTTGCTTTCCTAAATTAATGATGAAATTCGGTTAAAATGAATTCCTTGTTCCGCACCTCGAATGATTGACCGATGGCGAGTTGGGTTCAACTGGATGTGTCATACGCTGTTTGTAGCTCGCATGGTTTCCGTTGGCCTTTTATGGTGCGCTTCTAGTGTAACGAGGAATGAATTTGTGGGTTAAATGCACCATTTAAGGACGTAACCAGGACGGTTACCGTTTAACGGTGGAAAACGTTCTTAAAAAACGTAAAATTTTAGCGAAAAAGCTTTTATAATGCTCAACAACAATCAAAAGGGAAAATTTTGATTTCATTTTGTTCGCAAAGAAAAATACATCATACCAAGTCCGGATTGCATAATACGAATAGATATTCGTATTATTCGTATTAATAACTGTTTGTAAAAAAATAAATAAACAAGGTGCTCGTGCGGATAAACAACGTGCTTCAACTGCTTTCAATTAAGTCTGAATCATGCTGGCATTTTATTTATTAAGCAATGAAGTTAACATGTTAAAATATTTCCAAATAGATTTAAATTTTGGGAAATCGGAGGAGGGAGGGGGAGCGTATGCAGATTAAAAAATTTTTTTTTATTAAAGTAAATGAGCTATTTATATTGCTTTGGAAATTTGATAAATGTAATCAGCTATAATTTCAAATTAAATATGGATTCTATTACTTAAAGTGGTACTGGTAGATAAGTTTACTGTGGTGTTTTTTTTTAAATGGGTTGGTTGAATTGTTTAATTGAATTTATAATGGGCTGGTGAAGATTAAATTACGTTAGAATAAAAATATTCAACTGAAGAGGAAATCTATGCTACGTGGTCATAACATGTAGTGTACAGTTAGTACCATGAGCATGCAGAAAACTGTGAAATGAGGTGCAAACCCACTTGAAATCCGATAACCAGTCTAATGTTCATCGCGAAAGTCAGTTGACGTAAAGCTGTGCATAATTAATTACACAGAATGAATCCATGTAAATCCACCTTTCCCTGCTTGCTGCTTTTCCACGACGAGGATCACATGAAGTACCTGATGTACCGGGGTCGTTCACTTGTCAACTTTTAATGTACAGAAAACAGCTGTACGGTTTAGCTTTTGGACACGACCGAGAGAGCGCCGGTGCATTAGCACGTGCAACGGTTCCGTTCGAGAAGCGTGGAATATTTAGCTTCTCGACTCGGTCGGCCGAGCCGAGCCCTTCAATTAGCCACCAGGTAACCTGATCCGTCACATGGCACATGACTTCCTGGAGCGGCCCCGGGTAGCGCCAAACGGTGGACCGATTGAGCCTAATTGAATTTCCATTCCCTAACAAATTAATTAAAATTCAATATCATAAGCGTACCTAATAACATTTATGCATTAGTGAGTTACGCGTGACGTGCCGAACGGAATAGCTAATCATGCACTTTGCGCGATGCACGCAGGCTGCATTTACATGCGTTTATGGCGCTCGTTCCTGCTCGAGCCGCACATGCTTTCTTCACGACCGAAGCGTGCCGAACGGAAACTGTTTACCGATGTCATCGCCCCGTATCCATCATTACGCACTTCCTTCCGTGGGAAAAGCGAAGGAACGTTGCACCGGGCGTTAACGCATCATGTGGTCCGATCTATTGCGTTCCTTTGTCACCGTTAAATGGATTTCTCAGCGAGTTATGCAATGTCTCTACCCCGGAGCTAAACTAACATTTACTGCGCGCCAAGTCGTCAGCAAATCAGCGGAATGCCTTGGAATTCGAATTCATTGAGCCTTGAAACGAGCTTAATGGGACGGGAAGCTTCGGCGTTGAATCTATTTTCCCATACACTTTCCCGCGCGTATGCGGAAAATGTACAAATTATAAGGCGACCCTCCTCCCCTCTCCACCTTCCCCAGTGGGGTGTTAAAGTAAAACCAACTCCCCGATAGCCGTTATTATCGGTTCAGTGAGCCATAAAATGTATGTCTGCACGTTTCGTGATGAATCAATCGCATTTATCGCCTGCCCGATTGCATTTTCCCGTCGCGTTTTGCACGTCCATTCCCATCCACCCCTCGCGTGCTCCACTTATCATTTGTAATTTGTCGGTGCCGTTCGACAGGTTTAGGGTGCGGGCTCCATTTTCCCAGCAACTTAACGGATTGGTAATTGCCACTATTTTCAACCACGTCCCGTGAGGCTTAAAATGACTGTCGGGGCATTGTCGCTCAAAATGGGATGAGTTTACGTTTATCGTTCTGAGAATGGGGCCGCAGCTGATGCGTGCGGAAAATATAAGCTAATAGATGGCGTTCAGATGGAAAAATTGGAAAATGAGCTCAGCGCGACAAGGGTGTTTCGTTTCCATAATTTTTAAATGGTTCACGGCCACATTGTTTTTCATTGGAGAACGAAACGTTGAGCCTGTATTAATTTGTTTTAATTTTAAAAATACTGTAGAAATTACTTTTTAAACATTATTTTCTTTTCTTTACATCGCTTCTGTTTTTATGCACTTTTTCGATTTATTTAGGGATTTTCATTTTAGTCAACTTTTAAGTGAAGTTTTATGTATTAACAAATTATTTTGTTTAAAACGAACGCATTTTATGTGCTTCATTGTTTTTCTCTTTCTGTTTTGATCTTTACAATATTCATCGTAATTATACATCAGTTATATCGAGTTTATTTTGGGCTTAGTCATATCTATTGACTTTTCAATCCTTTATAATTGTGTGCAACGCTTTGGAGATTTGTTAATGGCGAATAATGTTTAATTTAAAATTTTGTACTTAGTATATTTATGTTTTTTAAAAAAATGTGAAATGATAAGATCCAACCGATGGGAATTTTAATATATAAGTAAAAAGCAGCGAATCTCATACACGCGCACGTTACGCAAAACTAATGATGAGGGTCACAAAGGTCTGAAAAACGGCACGTTGCAATAAAAGCAGTAATTTTGTAGTGATTCTGATAGTACAAATGTTTCAGATAAATCCAGAAACATCTTAAATTCAAGAATATCAGCGTATCATAATAATAGCACTTTCCACATTACGTTACAATTTATCTTCACTTTGACGTCATTCTACTTAACATCAAAAGTAGTTTCCTAAGTTAGTTGTATCCATTTTACTAATTGCAGGTGTATTTCGTTGCTTGGTCTTCGCAATCCGTCTCCATTACTCCGACCGTGTCCTTTCACATTCCTAATCGCATTTACGATCGCCCGCCAAATTGCATGAAAAATGAGCATGGATAATAGAATGTTTAAGGACAGCATTACGACCACCGGGGCGGGCAGTAAAATCTGTCGTCATCACGCTAATGGCCATTCCTTCGGTTGCACGCCCAAAGATCGTAATCCAATGCCGTTGCAGCACTTTCCTCTACCCTCCCCTCATTGCCCGAGCGCTCACGAGGAAAATTATCGCAGCATTTCCCACCGGGACCTCGACACATCGACAGTTGTCATTTCCCCACGCGGGAATAGAAAAAACCGGTGGCACACCCGAAAGTGATGCACCCGACGGGAAGTTTTCCCGCCCGGTCCTGTCCAACGGGTATGGGTTACGGTTCCCACAGGGATTAGACGAAGTCGTTAGGTGAGCCCGTCAAGGGAGTGAAAAAAAGTAAGAAAAGGGGAAACAAAATGAAAAACACTTCGAAAGGGGAAAAGCCGTCGAATTGATATTCCCTACGGGGCTCGGCAGTACCGGGAATGCGCATTAGCAACTTCTGGGCGCTAATTACGGTAACGCAAGCGGTGGAAATTATTTTTAATTAATTCTCTTTTTAGCCGAATAATTCGTCGACAAGTTAGATGGGTTTTCGCTTTGATCTTGGAGTGATAAGAAAAAAGTACTTCTGGACACCGAGCACGGAGCAGCCCGATTCGAACCAGAACCGGATGGTTACGAGAGAAAAAAGAAAAAAGAAAATTAAACTAGTTAAAAGGTGTCGGTGATGGAATTGTTATTAATATTCAGCCCAAAGCATTCACGAGTGTAGCTTCGTAGGTTCATACCAGGAGGTTTCGTCACTTCATGTTTGTTTGAGGGAGAAAGGTGGAAAATCAAGAGGAAGTTGGTGTCGCCAGTCATAGCGTGATGTAGAGGTCATGCAATTCGATTAAGTGGGTAGATTCTAAGTTTTCTGTGCATCCTGAAATGGGAAAATGAAATGAATGTCTACTGAAGTTCACCAAAAATATTTACTTACCGAACAAGGTTTTAAAAGGATCTTTATTTTATATTTTGTTACATATGATTATAAATTAAAATGTAGGAATAGTATAACAAATCAATATCATAACAATTCGTCAGCTTTGGCTCTACATTCGTCGATAAGTAATGCACGATATTTAAACCCAATGTTCTGAATGAATATTAAATTATATCCATCACAGATTCCTTATTGTTTTGTTCGTTTTGACCTTTTCTTACTCATCCAACATCAGAAGAAAAGCCGCCTCCCGGTGAAAACCAACCGTGTCTCATTTCATGAAATTTATTTCGATTAATTAACCCCCTTTGAAAACCCGATCGGATGGGAAAGCAGTGATCAGGAGTTGACGCTTTGTTTTTGTGTTATGGTTCAACACGTTCGAATTAAAACGGACTAATGGGATCGATTAGCATAAGCAGGTAGGGACGATAGAGTTTGTGCTATGTTGCTGACCCTTTGTAGGATTGTCTTTTTTGGTTTTGATATACCTTCATAACTGAAAGAGAACTGATTTTGAATCGATAATCGGTCGTTAAATTTGATACAAGAAGTTATTTAAAATGTCGAAAGTTGGGAATATGAAGCAATACTAAATTTTGTATTCATTCAAATTTATTTTCCATCCTTATAGTTAATACCTGGACCAAAATGTAAACATTTATTATTAATCTTTTCATCCGAAGAATTATAAAACCAGTAAACACCGAGGTTTCCATACCTTCTTCAAGCGCTTCACTCGTATAATCACCCCGTCATGCACTGTTATTATACAATCATGATAATTTCCCGGTTCTTGGATGCACCCGACTTCCCGGGGCATAGATAGTATAATCAATTTTCCAGCCAAATCACAGCGTCTCCCACTCCCACCCTTTGTTATCTTCATAAATTGGAACGCGTGAAGGCGTGTCTGTATTTCACACCATCGCCGTCGCCATCGTCGTCGTCATCCTAGCCGGTTCTTGTCTTAACTGCTGCCTGTCGATTATGAGGTGGAGGTTAATTTGGTGGAAAATTGCCGGTGTATCTATGCGCGGGCGTTTGTTTCGGTGTTTATGCTGTTCGCCCGGATTCGCCGGCGGATGAATTGCGTTCGGGTTCAGGTTAAACTAGGCGTCAAATGTGGTGTCGTGTCTCTCAAATCGACACTGCCGTTGCGATGCAACATACACTAAAGACTGGAGGGAGATTCTACTGGAAGGTGCTCGAGGGACGAACTGAAAGAGGTGGCATTAATAGCTGAAATTGTGCTCTCCGTTTGCTTCGAATACGAAGCTTCCTTTGTAAAGTGGAAAGATAATTATTTTAATTTTTTAAAGAGGCTTTTTCTGGCAAACATATTTACAGGGATAATATGTTCTTTTAAATCATTCTCTCTGGCGCTCTAGAAAAGCGTTTTGACTGCGTTTATACCTCAGGAGTAGGAATAGGCACGGCCTAGACTTCTGCGATGTGGTGTAAATGGTTTTCATTAAAAATTTTACGAGGTCAATTAGAGCTCATAAAGACATGATTATGGAACCAAGAAAGGATTGCTCTTCACAGTCCCGGAGCCAAAGGAGAATAGAATTGAAATGGCACCAGGGCCCATCCAACCCTTCAGTCAGGTAGGGAACCTTCCTCGCTCAATCTCGGTCTCCGACTCTCGAGGCGGCGAATTGGTGACTATCGCCTCATCAAACGGCGGCGCACGGGTAAAGACCGGAACATCCACTTCCAAAAGACGCCAGAACCCGCCAGAGTCGTGATTGTCGGCGAGACTTGTTGAAGCTTCATCCGCTCATTGTGGCCTGCGTGCCGTTGTCGAAGTTTTGTATGTTCGGCGGGATCAGTTTTGAACAAATTCTCACCCGAAACTGCGCGCCCGTTCGGTTCCTTTTTCCCGCCGCTTCCTTTCGTGCGCGCCTTTGTCGGGTTTTATGTTCCTATGTTCGCTTTTTGTTTTTTCCACCGACGCCGGGGCTAAACATTTCATGCTTTCGGTTGTCATTTCGGGAAGAGCCCTGGGCGGAACACCGGAGGGAAAATTTATTGGAAGTCGTCGATTTTATGATGTCTCTATACTACCCATGGTCCCATGTTTCGCTTATCGCCCCGGAACGCTGCCGCCGGGCCCGGTCGTCTCAATTAACTGGTTTTCTAATCAACTTCCAGCCCGGCGGCAAAGTGCGTCCACAAGGGTAAGCATCGAGCGGGGTTCTATTTTCTTTACTTTTTACTTTTGAGGATACACTCGAAAGAATCGCTCGCGTTGGAGCCGAAAGTGATAAACTTCTGCTTATGAGCAGTGCCGCTTTGACGCTGCGGCGAGTCGTGCGACCAATAAATTTCCACTCATTTTCCCCTTGCTGCCCGTCCTGCTGGGAGGCGGAAGCGTCGGGAAACGCCTTTGAAGTGTGACGGGGTAAAGTGTGGACGCATTTGAACGGTGCTCCAAAATATAGACGGACCGTGTTGTGATTTTGGAAAATTCGACAATGAATTTCTGCTTGAAACAATTGTATACAGGGAAACAGAATAAATAAGAAAAAGCTGAAATACAATTTCAATTATGTTTAAACTGGATCGCATAGCCAAAATTGTATTTTTTTTTATATTCTTTCGGCTATATTACTTAAGTTTATTTTAGATAACACAAAAGGAAACACCTACTTATTTTAATCACCAATAAGACAATTTTTGTTTATTAATTGATCTTAAAACAACAACCATTTGGGTTTTTGATAAAGGGATACAATAAACACAACCTCAAATTGTACTATTTAAATTTGTTATTTTTGGCACTAAAACAATGTTCACAATTGTTCAACATTGTCGCACTTTACTTTGATGTCTTAAAGACCCTAAAGCTATGGTATGGGTTTCACTTCCTGTCTCCTCGGGGGAATATTCTGTCTTTTCTATTTTAATACTAATTTATGAGCCTGCTATTCTAAACCGTCTGATAAAAAAATCATTAACGTAATGTAACACGTGTTAACAACTACTTAACATGACACCGCACGTGAGTGCACCCTCTCCAGCTTCGGGACCTCGTGTATTTCTTTACGCTTCCGGCCGCATCCGGCCAGCACATTGACAAAACTTCCGTTGCCGGCTCCTCAAAAGAACCCATCAACTCCCCGCGGAGCCGAACCGTCATGGATCGAACAAATATATTTAATTTATTTCAATAAATTTATTCTGTCATCAATATTCACTTGATGGTGTCCCAAGTGTGGTGATGGGTACGAGAAGTAAGAAATGCACGCTTTCACTTTACGCCGCCGAATGATTCATTTGCACCGGTGTGGAAGTCACTGCCGTGTAAGAAGTCGCCCCACCCACCCCTAAAGTGGGTAGGTGGATTACGTTGAAGGATGGATGGATACGGGAGCTGTCGGGAACGGAGCGTGACAACTCGAGGCGAAAGCATTGCCGTGGTGTGCAGCGTGAAAATCACTTTTCTCATTCATTTTCTTGGTCACGCTGTCGCTTTTATCCGGTGATGAAAATGACTTAACTCGGGAGAAATTAAGCAGCAGGAGATCGGTACGTTCTAACGAATGTTCCTAGTTCCGGATAGGGCTGCCAGCCGATGTTTTTTCTTTATTTTTGTGCCATTTTAGTAATTTTATGTACTAACTTTTTGTACTAATTTAACGTTTTGCATTTACCTTTCTATTGATTTAGATGAAGAGAGAAATATTATTGTGGAAGTTAATATTTTACTAGTTTATAATCAACTTTATCTTTTTATCATAAGTTTATTATAAACGAAATGTACTTCAATTTAAATACAACAAGAAAATTTTCTACTAAATCTTTACACCGACTCCACCAGAGCGGCTGGTAACTCTAAGGCCCAAGAACGACGACACCTCATTCGCCAGACATTCATCATGGCTGCGAGCAAGTGCTCGGGCATTACATCGATTTAAGCTTTAAGGCCATGTTTCAAAAATAGATTAAGAGTGCCGGTATCAAGCTCATAAATTTTCCCATTTTCACAGGTTTCCTGCTTTGCCACCGTCGGACACGGACGGTTCTATTCTTCGGTGTTAGTTTCGCCCCGTGAACGTTTGCTCGCTCTACCGCTTTTTTTCCTCTCCACATCTTTCGTTTCCCGGCGATCCTTCCGACTGTGGAGGAGGTGGATTGTAGTGATTCAAATGTCCTGCGATGATACGGGAGTGCCAAAGTTCAGCCACGTTTTGCGTTTCACGCCCGGTAACGTGCCCCGTTTGTCGGGGAGGCTTATTCTTTCACGTGGCTCTGTATTTTTTTTTTATCTCTGCCGTTCGGACTCTTCCTAACCGTTCTATTCCAATCGTGAGTGCGTTACATGTGCGCCGAAGAAATATAAGACAAGTTTTCTTCCCCCGGGAAAACTTTACCGAAATTACTCTGGGATGTTTTTTTTTTTTGTTGGTAGGCGGGAGAAAATCGGGGGAGTATTTCTGGAGAATGGGATCCGGAAACCGGAAGTAGAGTGACGTACGCTAAGGAGTGAAAAGGAAGGCTAAAGTTACAATCGGAAAAAAAGTTTTCCATCAAGTGACACAGCCTGGCAGGCTGTTCGCGACACCGGGATTTTCCACACCGCTTTCCGTGCGATATAATCCCCGTCCGACGGCAGTTGTTGAGGCAACATTTCTCTCCCCAGTCTTTGATCGACGTGCGGAATGAGTCAACGAGGGTGCCCAGACCTGCGAAAGTAATTCTCAAATGGATTTTCAATTTCAAGTGATCAATCTGTGAGTGGAAATTGATGAATTTGCCTGAACCGAAGCGAGCGAGCCTGACGGGATAGATGGATGGCCGTACGGGACGGTTGTAATGGGTGTATATTTTTTTTCCTTTTGGAGGGGCGCGAAAACTTATGCCAATGAAGGCCAATGGCAATGGAAGTGCAATTTCGCTATCGGAAGTGCGATCGGCACGAGAGCGGCTCAGCTGTTTCCGTTCGCTGATGGTTTTGCAATAAAAAAGGCGCTAAAGAAGCTGTCCTCAGTCCCAACGACTCATCGCTGTCTGTTGCTCGTTTTTGGCAGATAGTTATGCTTCGCTGAGTGTCGAGTGAATTGCACTTCGTTCATTATTTCCGCACCGAAAATTGCCATTTAAAATTATTCCTAGTTTTCAACAAAGGGTTCTTAGTTCGGTGTTAATTAACGAATGACGTTTTCAGAACAGTTTTCG
The DNA here is from genome assembly GCA_000441895.2 of Anopheles sinensis. NCBI lineage: Eukaryota > Metazoa > Arthropoda > Insecta > Diptera > Culicidae > Anopheles > Anopheles sinensis. Next base: position 24,325 of record KE525329.1, read on the forward strand.
CATTATGATTATACATATTTTCTCTAAATATTATTATTTTTTAAACACTATACGTCCTGTTTTGTAAGTTTCGTAGGCTTTGAACGGATTGTAACCCATCTGTAACAAGGAGAACTTCAGGTTTACAAAACTGTCGCTAAGGATTACGAAACTGGTTTGAGGTCTACAGGAAAATGGAAAAACGCGTGCAAAGCGTTGTGCGTTGATTGTTATCTTGTGATTGTATTTTACTCGACCGTAATTAATACAAATGAGAATCGGATTATGGCGAGATGGAAAATGAAAATAAAGCACTTTGGAGGAAAGAAACGCCAAGCATACACACACTGCCATGGGATGAAAGCAAAAACGGAGCCATTTCGCTTTTTTTAGTTGCTTAAAATTGCTCACGACCGAGGGTCCTTCATATAAATGGGAAAATATGAAAACATAAAAATTAAACTTCACATGCAACGAGCCTCTCATTAGGAACGGGGTGCGATCGGTGAAGCAACAATGGACGAAGCCTTTATTCCCCTTTTCCGGGACGGTTCTCGTACGCTGCGCTCGAACGTTTGGCCTGCATCGGACGGTTCTGGTATGAAAAATTAATCCTTATTATAATTTCAGTGCAAAATTATAGAATTATCTTGTGCGCGTTCCCTGCGTTCGGTCTCTCGCACGGAAAGTCCGTCCCGATGGTGGACCCTTTCGGATGGGGAACCTGTTCGAATCTCTGGTGAATAATTTAACGCACGAATTCGGCAGCGTGCACTACTTAAATATGAATCATGCGAGCCAATGCATTGTCTCACAAGGGGGGGTGCCTTTATCCAGGGGGAGCATAAAGTGGGTGGAAAAGTCAGCACAAAACCGTACGCTGCCGTGGCGTATCTTCCATCAATATGTGATTTAGTTTGGATATTCGGGACCGGAGGACAAAGGACCGAGCAAACCGTGGCTCGATATCGATGACATTAATAGTCGTTTACCGATCGTCCCGGGCCTTCCGGGTCCGTTTCTGTCACGACCTGGCGCACGGGAACCGTTGTTGAGGAGATGAATTATTGCGAACGGTGAACTGTGCCACGCGGGGCACGAAAATCGATTCCATCGAATGACGATATGATTGACACTCCTGACACAATAATATACTTTTATTGGGTTGTGCGAAATTGTTGTTAAAAGTGGTTCATTTATCACTTGTGTACAATCGTAAGACGCGAATGAGATATAGGGCAAATTTAAGCTTTGGCAAATGGTTTGAAATTGTTGTCTACTTTAAAACCATATGGAAATACTTTGTTATAGGTGTTTTAATTAATTTTTGTTACGCCAAGTCACGCCAGGAAAGCCATTGTTTATTCCGAATGGCCTAATTTGTTCATTTGAATCAAAATAGCATACTGAAGTGCAACCAAAACAAGACAAATGAATTGACAGTATGAGAGTTAGTGCTGAGTGAGTTGTTAGTCCTAAAACTAGTACTAAACATTTACATTTTAAATTTTCTTCTAAATCAATTTATTAGAAAACCTTTCGATCTACGATCGTGCTCGAGCTTTCAACTAATAGAAATCCAGAAATTCGTACAAAAACATAGCATAATAATAAATTCCCGTGTATAATGCAATAACAAGTTTTAAAACAATAACTGAAAAAGGATATGCTAAACACGTGAAAAACGGTAACTTACTATGAGTGTTTGTTAAGTTTTTATCTCTGCATCACAGCAAAATTAAACAAAATTCATAAGGAATGAAACAAATGTTAAAGTTGACGAAAATGTATAGCTGTTGTGTTTATCCTCGTTTTACATTCAAGACTTTTGGAAAGATTAACTCGCTTCATTCTGCGAACGCGTTAAATACAAGCTTGCACCTTTAGCTTACGACCATAACTGTCATATTTAATGCCAAAAACATCAAGCCTTTGTATGGTGAGGCACACTCGAACGAATGCAGATGAGCCAAAGAAGCCTCACGCTCTTGTGGCCGCAGCCAAGAGGGTGTTGGAATTGATGGACTTATTTAATGCCCTCCGAAGGTTCTGGCGTGGAAGGGAATTAACGTGTCAAATGTGTAACACGTTGTTCCGCGGTTTAAGTACTCCCTCCAGCGTGCGGAGACCATCCGGCTCGAGACTTACAGTCGTCTTCTAGGAATGCCGTCATAAACGTCAATTAAACCCAGCCATTTCGTCGGATGACCTTTTTGTCGAGTCGGTGATGAATTCCATTTGTCATTCCGTGGAAGTACTCGCACGCCGGCGACACGGAATTCACCGGGATTTCAAGTACTCCGGGGTTCTGTTGGAGGATGACAGTTCCGGCGCATTTGCAGGCACAGCTGCCAAATCGTGTGCGCCGTTTTTCCCCGCACACTCGCTCGCTAAAGGCGAATCCTCCGGGTGTGCCTTAATCCATCGCTCCTCAAATGACAAATGATGATGAGAAATGGCCGCTGCGGAAGGTGGGTCGGTAGCCGTCTCCTGCGGCAAACCGGAAGACGGCATGTGCAGTGGCACACACACACACATTTCGTAATGTGCAATCATTATTGTCACGCCCTGGGAACATGCCCGATGACAGTTGGGTGCCGCTTTTTCCATCCCGTCCGGACCATCATTCCGGTGACAAACTAACTGGTCGAAGAAACTGGAACTAGGTGCGGTAAGTACTTGTGAATTTATGGTCGCACAAAGTAACGAACAAACGGATGGGCAGGATGGAAAAACGAGGACATTCGGAAGTACCGGATTCGGCGAGCGAAAATGGTTCGAAATGTGATACAACTCGGGTGCCAGTCCGGTAGGCACCAGCCTTGCTCCTAGGACCAACCTGCTTGACGAGGAGGTCTTGGGATGGGTGTTTTTTTCGGGACAGTTTTTGTTCATCTCATTTCATCTCCCATGGAACGAGTGTCATTTATCGAAGTAATGTGACAGAGGACAATTTTTCAACCAAAGCCCAATGCACCGCAGCGCGAGGAATAGTTCTAATCAAGATGCTTGGTGACACGAACGGCGTACCCGAGCGAGCCAAAAGTTCTTCCAAGAGGAGGATCCCAACGTTCTCGGGGAAACTTGAAACTCTTCCAACTAGGGGTCGGAAATATGTTGCAGTGTTTTTCGAGGTCTCGTTGAGAATGGAAACTGTTCCGCAGCCGAGTGACGCCCCGAAGTTTCAACTTTCACTCGACACATTGGTTCTATTTTTTGGTGCCTCGAGAGCCCACATTTTCATCTTTCATTTCGCCCGACCGCACCGAAGACGAACATCCTGCGTCATTCGAGCCGATTGAGCGATCTATTGCAGCCCTCCGGCCTTCAAGACTCAAGGCCGAAGGCGTCAAGTGTGATGCGGTTTTAAGGCACGCATTAATGCGAGCTTCTCCATGCGGAGTTGGCTTCCCTGGATGGTTTGCCTTTTGCGACCCTTTGGAGGGTGTCAACGTGCTCTTTCCCTTCGGCTCGTTTTTTCTTTTCCCACTGAAAAACCTCCCGCTCGCTCCGGAAGGATTTTTGGGAAAAATGTGGTTTGGATCATATTTTTTAATGGGCCAAAGAATATGGAATTTTGGGAGGATGCGTTGATCCCCCGGAATGGTGGCTGATGGTTTACACATGATTTTTATGAGCCTTTCACCCCGGGTTTGCCCCCGGTTGAATGAAGGTTTTTCCGAGGAAAAATAGGCAATATCACCCCGAGCCGCCGGCTCATCACCAACGATAGGCGCGTATGAAGAAGATACTGCACGTTCGAAAATAAATCTTACTCGGGTAAAATGTGGCTTCCAACGGCCGAAGGCGTTCCTTTACATGAGCAGGTGTGAACAATCAGTTCGGCTGAAGTGACGATGGGTCGTAAAATATGGAAAGTAATAAACATTTAGCCGTAATAAACAGCTTCCCAACAATGGGTTGAAGCGATCATGGTGATGATAGGCCAGTAAAAGGATTCATGCTTCAGATTAAATCGTTAATGTTACTTTGTGGCTTCGGCGGGGGGTGAGAAGAAAGTTGAAAGAGATCAAAGAGATATTAAGAGTTTCACTTGAATTATTGTTATCTATTTTGTCTGTTAGCTGAGAGATAAATTGTGTTTTAAAATCTATTTTCCTATCAAACATTAGGTATCGAAAGTGGGGAATAATGACTTCCTCCACATTTCCTAGTTATACGCATAGTATTGCATGGAAATTTTCCCTAATTTTTTAACCTACATCATATCCTTTTTCCAACCCTCGTTCCAGAGTAACTTCCAGTACTCCAGGGCTAATAAATGAACATCCCGCACGTCAGGCGATTATTTTTCATTCGTTCCATTAGTGTCAGAATTGTATGATTACGATACCACAAATTCACCCTCTTGATGGAGTTTTCCCTCCCTCTCTGGCCACCCCTTGCACACAGGTCGGTGCAACATTCAGGAGCATTACAGTTTTCGGTTCTTCACTATAAATAATCTACACCTCACGAAATATGTGGCACCGTTTACCTTTTTTTCCCCTAAAACCCAACCCCCGCCCCAATTCAACTTTTCATGGCGTGCGTTTGGCATCGCAGGTTCGGCAGGAGGACGATGAGGTTGGTTCTTCGACCCTATCCGTAAAAACCGGGCCCGTTTCGATTGCAAAATTTGCAAAAATGGGTTCGCAAAAGGCGCGCGTGCCACGGCACGGTAGCAAATTTTCGGCATAAACCTTCGTCTGCACCGAGGGGAGCTCTTGAGCTGCTTGAGAAATCGACGCCGCATGAGGCCCACATGTTGGCGGGTTGTGTGATGACGTACGGGGGTAACGTGCGTAATGGCGTTTTGCACGTTTCCAACGCAAAGTTTGTTCAAACGAAGGGCCGAATCGGTTTATTCGCAAGACATGACCACATGATGGATATGTTCAAGAGCCAAGAGATGAGTTCTAGGCACGAGACGGAGAGTGGAGTTGACGTTCATTGGTGGGGAATGGTGTCTGGCCAAAACGGATATGTTTTCGATGGTCTATAGCTACAGTGGTGGTCATAATTAGATGCACTCAAAAGATATATTAACAAATTAATCAAAAAATTATTTTGAGACATAAAAATACTTCATTACAGAATAACCTATTTACCTAAAAATTACTTTACTAGTAGTATGAAATCACAAAATTTGTGTAAGCGTTGAGCATCTTATTATAAAAAATCCTTAGCGTCGCGCTCAAAAGGGTGATTCTGCTACTTGGATAAATTTTGATGCGCTAAAAGTGTTCAAAATCGCTATAGCAACTACAGTAAATGCGGAAAACTGATTTTCTGAAACGGTTTCGAAATTTGGAATATAAAAAGGATACCAATAAACCACGCCGGTCACGGGACGACTATGCGTTTGATTGACCAGGCATACCAAGAAAAACCCAGATTTAAAATGTATCGCACAACATGGTTCCAAATCCGTGTACAATATTCACGGGCAACCTGCTTAGTTCGGTAAATTACTTTTCCCGTGTGTTTTTGCACAACAGAAATACACGAACAATTCTTCGAACGGTTCAAATACGGTTCAAAAATTAAACAGCACATATTCTCACACAGTTTTTCGATACAAAACACTATCACCGAAATAAAAACACAATCACAGAACAAAA
>KE525329.1:37048-56661 GCA_000441895.2 Anopheles sinensis
TCAGAGGGACGGAAGCCGATCCTCGCACCATTTGCACAATTCCCTGTCGATTGGTGCGAGAGCCGGCAAACAATGGAAGCATTAGCTTTGTTTCGCTGTTTGCTTAGGAGTGAAGTCGGAAGTAATAATTCCTCGACGTCATTCATCGGCCAACAGGAGTCAACCTCTCGTCCTGGCCAGACCGGACGCTTGGACGCTGGTGTCTGAGAGCGGCTAGAAGAATAGAATCTTTCCCTAAGAACCTACGCATCCCTCACGCTGGGTTCAACTCGGCGAATGAATAGTCCCTTGCAAGGACTCCGACGCAGGACATCTTCGCATAGAACTACGTACACAATATCGATGCGAGCGAACGCGCGCGCCTGGGATTACCAGTTTTTCCATGTTACCGAACGGGAACAAAAGGCTGACCGGTTCGGGACGGAGACGAATGACTTGAACCGGGGCTTCCACACAAGAACCTTGTGCCGTTTGAATCCTTTTAAAAGGCGAAGGTTCCCGGGAGAGGAAATGGAATTATTTCCACCTTTTTTCGACCCTCCGGTCTACTCCGGTAAGTAAATTGATAATTTATCACACGCTGTTGTCATTTCCGGTCCAGACAGTGCTGTGTTTTGGCAAATGGAACTGAGAGTGGAATCGGAGTTTCCCCCTTGGAATGCTGTGGTGCGAAATGTGTGCAATTCTTTCGACTTCCTGCTCTTTCGATTGATGTTCATTTATCATCGATTAGATGGTTTCCGTGAGAATTGTATTTCGTGATGCTGCCATTTGATTGTCGATCGATGTGCCAAGGAGTTTTTCTTGATGATTTTGCAATTGAGTTCTAGACTGATGGCATTTCTAATATATTGTTATCCCATACAAAGTTTGACTAGATTAATTCAGTGAAATAATATTTATTTTCTCTTTATAGAATAAGCATGCTGTTTGATAAATTATTTTCAATTTGAATGATACCTTTGGTTGAATTTCTTCCTTTGAAAATAAAATCAGTCATCTTTACCCACATCAAAGTTTTAAAATATTAACTGCATACACTGTGGAAAATACTTTTAATGATCAGATTTATGCTTTAATATCCATATCAGAGGCAATATGGTAAATAACTTAAACTTACGTTCTCAAATCGAAACATTTAAAACAAGTTATGGTTCTTGGGAAATAAACTAGAGAACTTAAACTGGTTTGATTGTTTTTACCAGCCAAAAAAGATCCACATACGTGCATCTGCCGCCAGTTGATGACACAAATCAAGAGGGAAACGATTCAATTACCCCTTTTCTATTACAACCAGAAGGGAAAATGTAATAGCGCTAGAGCGATCATTGAAATGCAAAATAGATTCAGCCGGCTGGGGTAAGAGTGTCGTCCGGAAACCAACGGAAGGCAGCTGACTGCAAAGGTAGCCGAAGTCAAAAAGAGTCATAAAAGTGTGAAGGGCGTGGTGGATGTGCGCTGCGGTAGAACCATTTTCCATTGCACCCTCCAATCAACCATTAGGTTAATTTCGGGGGCAATTAGCATAAATAACATAGTCTGCGAGTGCGTGGCCATCGAGGTTCCTTAAATCAACGCCGAACCCAGCGGTTCATTGTCAGGGTAGCACTTCCGCCAAAACCGAGCGCCTTTTGTAACAAAACCGTGTGCCATCCCTTTGATCCCTTTTTGTCACCTTTTCGGTAGGACCGATAGCGGAAGTGCAGCGCGACGCTCGCTAGGGACGGCGATTGCATTCTGAGGCGGTTACAGTTTTACAGCACAGAAAATCCAGGAAAAATGCATCCTTCTGGGGAAAAAAGTACAACTCTCTGAGGGGCTTTACTTCGTTTGTCACGACAACACCCTCGGCGGTACGTGAACATTTACATGAAAATCTGAAGCCGGTTGGCGCCCTGGAAATAAAACACGGAAGAACATTCGGCTTAAGCCTTCAAGTTCTCCGTCTCGGGAGGGTGTTACGCCACGCGCTCGGTACCCTTGGTTCGTGACTAACGTAACGCTTGGAGTGCGTTTTAAGTTGTCTTCGAAAATCGAAACCAGACAGAACAGTGAGTCGTTCTGCTCGTCCTGGGTGGACATAATTACCCTGAAGGAATAATAAATGACGAAAATTAAATCGGAAATGAAAATTTGAACGCGATTTAAAAATCAATATTTGTGTTAAAATTTTTCTTAAAATATTTTTTAAGCACGTGTAAAATGTAAACTGTACTTTAATTTAATTCCAGCAAATTTCCCATGGTTCCTTCCACTGCATTTACGGCACATAAATAAATGCAGCGCTCGTCCTGCGGCAACGAGGCTTCCCGTGGTGCGTTAAAGCCCTCGCCATCCTTGAATCGCTACCGGGGGAATTGTTAATTCTGTCTGCACGTAAGCGAGTCGCTCGTGGCCACGCCAGGTTTCCAGGATGCTGCTTCGCTTTCGATCCGTTCTCGGCCCTAAATACACCGCCGTCTTGAACAAATGCATCGGCGCGAAGAGGTGGTTGCTCCTTTTGCCTCCCAGGGAAAATTCCGCTGCTGCAAAATGCACTCAACAAATACGAGGAGGGAAAAAAAAGGTAAATAGGAGAAAAATTGTTGCACCATCAAAACCATGAGCCCGGAGTAAGCCGCAGGCCCCCTAGCTGTCGTGCCGGTATGGATGGCGTGAAATAAAAATGTACCTCAGACAATTTTCATCCGGCTGTCTTCGATTGCGATGACGAAGGCGGTGCCGGGAGGCTCGACGAGCGAGGCGCGTACCAGACGAGCATAAAAGACCCCCCGAAGCTATAAATATCTTCTGCCCCTTCGGATCCTTTTCCGTAATCCTTATTCAACATCCCGTGCTGTCTGCGTCGTATTGTAGAACGGTACCGGCCGATGTCTGGCGGCCATTTGCACCGGGGCAGAGAGAAAAAAAAACGGAAAAGCATCGAAAACATTTATTCATATAAACAAACATCCGCTCAGACACTCGGCTCGGTGCCGCATTCCGTTGGACCAAGGAGAGCGAGAGTAAACCATAATGTGCACATGATAATAAATGTATATCTCTTCCGGCTGTGCTTCGCCCGGGTCCGTCCCGTGTCCACCGTGCGCTCCGGTACGCCAAAAAGCTTTTCCTCGCCGAGGGAAAATTCGCCGAGCCACATGCATGAGCCTCGTGACTGTATCGCCTATGATGCGGTAGCAGCATTCGGGCAGCTCTGGAGAATTTCGGACTCGTTCGAATTTGTGGGTGAATCTATTTCTTTTGCCTTAAATATATATATTTTTTCTTCTGCTCCGGTTTGGTCGGAAAAAGCTGAGAGGTGGCTGGGTTTCCCTGGGTGGCTGAGATCAACTCCGAGCCGGGCACGAGCGTTAGGAAATAACAGGACATATCCCTTACCGAGCGGGCGGTTGAGAAATTGGCAGCATTTGTCTTTGCGTGCCAAATGCAGATATTGGGGCCGAGCCCCCGAACCTGGAGTTGTTTGTGTCGAGAAGAGGAATATTGTTGGGGGAAAAATCGTATCACCGACTATTGGTATTTTCTTCTGCACTTCCCGAGGAAGAATGTTTGAATCTGACTCGATCTAATGCGTTTAAAAGCTAGGCAATGTCACCGAGCTCGTAATGTCCGTTCGAGATTACTTTTTGATAGCTTGTTATTGGATAAGTCTTTCGTTATGTACATAGCTATTTTCTTATCGATTAGTTTGTTTCAGTTTTATTTTTCCGACGGTATTTTTTGCATGAGAAAATTGGCATCTGTGACATTCAGAATTGTTAAACAATGTTACCTTCACCTTTGCCAACTTTAAACAACTATTGCTAATGTTAACCGTCTAAGAATTAAAAATATCAAAAAAGAATGCTAAGCATTTGCAAGAGAACTCTAAACCTTCTCAGGTTCAGTAATTATGTTTTACATGAGTTAAATGAATTGTCAATGTACTTTAAAGAAGATTGGCACTTCTCATCGATCAGATTTGAAGTGAAAGTTTTAAAAAAGACTAGCAAAATATATTTTGCTTTTATTTTTAGGAAATTCCTTATTTTGTTAAAATAATCGTAACTAAAAATTATAAACTAATTCACAAATGTAGACTGTTAACATCTGATGAACTATTTTTTGAGCTTAGGCTAGTTTTACATTATGTCTTATTTTACCCGAAAATTGGTAATTTCAACAAAACGAAAACTTGTGGTTTATTTTTTGCACAAAGAAAATCTTCGAATAGTCATCTACATGATTCAACATAACACGTTGGCTGCCAAGCGGTTTAAGCACACTTTATTAGTACAATCTTTTGATTCATAACATTGGTTAATAAAATTGACTAAACATTCGGTTTTTGACGACCAAGCAACGACAAAGCATCCCAAATAATTCATTTTTCTTTGATAGAAAATACATGGAAATACTTGCATATGGTGACGGATTTTGAAGAAGAGAAAACATTTAATTTTATTTAAAACCATGCTTTTAACAAAACATGTTTTGAACGGTACAAAAAAAAAAACCGTCGGTTGAGATTGCTTTTAGCATTCGATTGATTTATTGTCATTTGTTTTCGCGCACCCAAAAACATATTCGAAAAACTTTATGTTTCGCTTCACACGCTTCCATCGCGCGAGAACCGCACCGAATTTCAATCTATCAATCAATGCGGCGTCCAATCAAATTCCGAGTCTTAATTTAATACTATTTGTTGCCACTCGAGAATTCGCGCGCGCGCTAAAAATTCATATTCCACGGCAGGAAGGCGGAATCGGAAATGCTGATATTTACCCGACCTAAATACTGCAACGGACGGCCGGCTGTCCTAGTGATATAGTTTTTCCGGCTCAACCCAAAATAGAAGAAAAACCCGGAGCCCCGTGGCGTTGACTGAGTGCTTCACGAATGATTTGTTATCCATTGTATATATGGGCTGCTCTGGTGTGGGGCCGGGTTTTTCACGATATTGGATTACAATCAGGCGCGCCGAAGTGGTTGGTTGCAAAAATTTAACCCATTTCGGTGCGCGGAGAGGATTTTATGCCTTTTTTTTCTTTCTTTTGGTTCTTCTTTTACGAGCTCCCGATGGAAATCGTCAGACTTTAAAAAGTTCTCGCCCAAACAGAGGCAGAGCTGTTTGAGTTGAAAGTTGGGCTGATTTGTTTTTTTTGCGCTTTGAACCGTTCCCATTCGGCACACACCCGGTCCTGCAGGAGAGGACATCAACGATTCACCGAATTTTCCATTTTCCGTGCCTACCTTATGGTAGGTTCAAACACGCCGAGGATGGTTGAATTTTTTGTTATCTCTCTCAACCGGAGATAAATTCAATAATGAATTTGAATTGAATTGAGTTTCGGTGAGGGGAAAGAGGGTTAGAATGACGGTTCCGGTGACGGATCTAGATCCTGATCTCGATGTCCCCGGTGGGCTGCCGGAAGGTGCGATTTTTATTTCGCATTGTTCGCGCCGGTGCGCTGGTTTGATTTATGGGCTCGAGTCGAAGGGAAAATGAAAAACCCCGGCCGGGCAATAAAATCGTCGAATCACCTTTTCACTCCCGGGGGAGCGCTCCCGAGGCTGCTGATTGGTGGGAAGTGTGCAATTGCAGTTTTGAAAGCGGGCCAGGGACAGACGGTTTGACAATCGACACGACAAATCGGTACAACATTCGATTTGTTCGGGGACGGAAGGGAAACCCGTGAAAAATCGGAACGAAACCTACGAAAGCGATCGGAAGAATCAAATTTATGAACCTGAAGCCGGGGCTATATGAATAGGTGCATTATGTCCACATCCGATTCTTGTTTCTCGCCGCTTTTGCGATTATTTCCCTCTTTCTCCGTGTCTTTTCCCTGAGGCTGAGGAAGCGAAGCGAACAACTGAATGGGACGAGCTCACCGTCCAGATTGTCACCGAAGAATGCCTAAGGATATGAAAATGTACGGTACGGTTCAGGTATCCGAAACCCCGGCAACAATTTCGGAAGAATCGTTAGGATAAACCATCCGACCGACGGAAGTGCCGCTCAATAACGATTAAATGACGGTAAATTGTCTTAATACCATAAGAAGGTTACGCCGACCGGAATCTCGGTCTTCGATCCGGCTCGATTCGGTGGGCCCGAGATATAATTTGTCATACAGCCCTCGGTTCCTTTTTGATTCCGTGACAAGGACGTTCCGGTATCGGGCAGTCGAGCCGCCGGAGAAAGCCATTCGGATCGGAAGCGACTGCTGGAATCCGGTGTGGACACGAGAAAAATAATAGTAGAAGAAACAGAAAGGAATCGTCTGCTCGGTTTTTTTGGGTTTTGTGAAAGTGGGCGACGTTTCCTGTGCGTTTTGCGGCCTGTGTTTACACGGGAATTATGATTATTCCTTTTTCGGAGCCTCCGTATTGGACGGAAAAGGGATGTTCGATGCCGATTCGTTCTATTTTGGTGCGGTTTCCTGCGTTTGACTCTGATCGATCAGAGAAACATGTCTTTCGCCTCTCTCGCGGATGGAGGAAATCATAAAACCGACGTTGCACGCGGCCTCCGAGCACAAAGGAGCTCGGTCGACCCACATTTTTCCTACGGCGGATCGATGCTTTTCCGCTTTCGTGAACCTTCATTTGTCATAATCATTTTCCGATCGAGCCGCCGATCGATTTTTCCAATTAATTTTTTCGATCTAATATATTTCCCGTCGCACTTCATTCATCATCGGGACTGCTTTGGCGAGCGGTGAGCTCGTTCCGGTCGTCTTCGGACGGGCTTTCGATGCTGAGGCGCAAGAAAATTGCACATTGATGCAGTGGTAGGAAATATGCAACTGGCAGCTGATTGACGGAATGTGCATTGGACGGATTTCGCTGCAATGGTGATGAGTAAACTCTTATCTTGCAGTAAAAATCATCATAGATGCTCGTCCACCTCGAAGGAGTACTATAGTTCAGCACTAGATATATTGTTTGAACTTGAATTACTTGCGAAAAACATAGTTAGAAAGACCAACAATCGCTTTGTAAATTCACTGCACGTGACAATTTAATTGCATGATCGAGTGCTTCAAGAGCATTCTATTAACTGAAACTATAAATTAATTATGGTCCATATTTCCCAATAAAACACTGTGCTAATTGCTTCTGCCACTCAAAAGTCGATAACAAAACATATCTACTATAGTAACACTGAAATCAAGAGGTCCAGTCACTCATTGTAAAAACTATTGTGAGTTTGGTTAGTAATGGCAAGGGTTGTTCTAGAAGTTGTTTTCAAATAGATACTCAGCTATAAGTGGAGTTGATCAGGTTTGTATAGTTTCGAAATTAAAAATGCACCCTAAACAATTGACCTTAATTATTTTAACAGCAATAATTAATAAAACAGCAACGGTTTCTCTTCACCAGGGAGAAAATATTAGTGTGTGGCATCCATTTTGAAAATATGTTTAACACTGAAAAATCAATTACGGAAATTTATAAAGTATCCAGCAGCATGTGGTTTTGCATCCTCTACGAAAACGTTATGCAATCGGAAAAATGTATTACGAAAGTAACGTAGAGAAACAAGCAAAACCAAAACTAAGCCAACAAAGTGAACAACTGTTTGCAAATAAATAGATATTAAAGCAACCGCTCGGGTAGAATTCCGGCTTCCGGTCAACCGGTGTAATGGCCGGCGTGATGGCTTTATGACTTTTACGCATTTCACCGCACGCCCACCACGCATCCCATTAGCCCTGGGCTCGGAAAATGTGCTGACTGGCCAAAGAAATCGCCCAAAGACTTGTCGAAAGTAGATTACACCTAAGCCGGTTGTTTGTTTCTCAATTTTGTGTCCGGTCTGCCGTTTTTTTTTTCCCCGGAAGAAGCTTCGGGACGCACCGAAGGATACCGCACCCCATCCTCCATTCTGCGTAAAGATTTGCAGCGTGGGTTGCTCAAAAAGAGTCCCTCTGAGGCAGGCACCGAGCCTCATTACCGGTAGCATTATTGGCCGAAAGATGGCCGCACGGACGCAAACATCCTCCAGAAGAAAATGGCTCGAGGAGAACCGGCGACGAATAAAAACCATAAAGTGAATGGAAACGAGGGTATTGTGCCGAGTGGAAAACAAAAACGCAGCACAGAAAAAATATCCTCCGATCCCGGATCGAGTGAAGTAATGAAAGGAAATAAGCAAAAGCCGAATGTAATAATCTCAATTGTAAATTACCGGAAGTTTGGTTCGCTATGTGGCTTTCGCCCGGTGCGTGGCATTATTAAGAACTGACGGGGACAGAGGAAAACAAGGAAAAAATGATCACCGACATTGAAAGGACAGAGAGATACAAAAAAATAGTAAAACATCCCCCGAACGAACCTTCTGGTTGTTGGCGAGCGCGAAATGTGATACTTTCACTTGAAGGCATTCCGCCAACGAGCGTATCCTGTGTTGCGAACTAAAGTGTGCTCCTGTCGATGCACACACACAACAGAAACACACGTACGCGAAACCACTTCCTGTCAGCTGTAATATTTGCCCCCGCAAAAGCGAGTATTAATTTTACATTTCCGAGTTTCGATTTCATTTCATCGGAATATTCATTCGATATGCGTACAACCGAAAGGTTATCTGCTTCATGATGCGATTGGATAAAACGGAATTAAATGTGAATGGTAAATGTTAAAGCCGTTTTATTTTGAACACGACTTTATTAAAACCGTCTTCGTTATTAGAGCTTTGAAAAGAATCTGCGTATCTATTATAAATAACACACTTTATTGGATACCGTTTGTTAAAAAATGAATGTTCAGGAGCCAACGAAATAAACATGCAAACAAAATAAAATTTCAAATAATGTTTGTTTCGAGAAACTAAACGTTCAAACCTATCATAAAGTTGGAAGTAATACACAAATATTTTCTTCATATTCATGATGAAACTTCAACAAAAATTTTATAGGAATAATTTATCCCTAATATGCTTAATGCGAGAGTTTAATTTTCTTACACTACTTCTTTAGTATCGAGGACTTAGAAATCATTATGGTTTTGTTCAATCCTATTATATACGAAGATATAAAACTTTAACATTTGACATATTTTTAACGAAACTTAAAAGAAAATAAAAAAAGAATATTTCCTCCCTAATGCACCTTATTGGATTGTTTGATTTCCTAAACCTACATCTTTTGTATCCTTGACTCTAAGTACTTTATGGTTTTGTTCAAGCCGATTATGAAGTTGGAAATGAAATACTGATATTGTTATCACTTTCCGGACTATCTCAACGAAAATGAATTAGAGTATCTTATCGTTGCCTTCCCCTATTCGATAGTTGATTTCTGTAAGCTACTTCTTTAGTACCCTGAGCTACGATATAAGAATTATAAAGTAGTCAGATGGGTCAGAGCATCAGAGCAAGTCCTTCCGGGACAATGGCTGTTTGGGTTCGGGTGTTGAATAATTCACACTTATCGCCTGGTCAGTGACTGACACGAATCACGTTGTCCCGTGCGGTGGTCGAGAAAGACTTTTTGCTTTTCCATCTTCCCATCGAGGGCATTAGCCACGCATTGACCTAAGCCACATCCGGCCGGAAAAGGGAAATTTCCAAAGGGACGCTTCACGCTTCAGCCTATTGACACTTGTGGTCGGTAAAAAATATAAAAAAAACCCACCACAATGTCCTTTTCCTGTTTGCCTAAGTATTCCTTGAGGAGCTGGAGCCGGAAAAGGTTAAGGAAGGCGATACAATGGCGGTCGAAAAAGCGGTCTCCCCTAATGTGGACCGTCTTTAGATCGGCTTTTTCCCTCATTTACGGCCTGGTGGGCGAGCTTCGAGACGCATTTCTTTTACCCCATTGTCGTCATTGTTCTATTTGACAAAGTGTCCCCGGGGAGTCTGGCAGGGATCCTCCGCGAAGTCGCGGAAAAATGCGAACGTAAATGAGAGGGAAGCAAGTCAGCCTGTAACCGCCACCTACGCCGGGCGAAATGAATCGAAAATTTCATTTGAATATTTTATACCTTCAGCGCCAAACTTACGCTCTTTCTTCCCAGTGAGCCTTTGGCAGGTTTTAGGCCTACCGATTTTAAAACCCCCTTCCCGGCAAGATGGCTAGTGCTTGGGCTGGTCGAGTACTTACGGATTGTCCCCGTGTTTGCATAAGTCGCCGAATGATTTATTCATAAATCTTTTCTTCGCGTGTCGCGATCCGCGTCTGTTCGTTTTTCGTTGCTCCCGAGGGGAGTTTGCCGTCGGATGAAGGCTTGGGGAATTTATATTTTATCACCCACCGGCGCACGTGGATGCAGCTGAATGGCAGCTGCCGGAGGATGGCCTGGGACTGGCTGGTGCTGGTTGCGTCCTAATAGAATCTTTGTTGGTGGTGTTGTATTTCTTTTTTACCAACTTCGTCTTTGCTGCAAAATTTCTAAAGCTACATTATGTTGCTTTACACTTTAGAATTTTGTACCTGCCTTGAGCGAAGGCAAGAAATTATGATCCATGATGATGGGATGTCCCCGTAGAGTCGAAACCCGGGGGGAATGCAAAACCGGAGTGAAAGAAAAATGGAGGGGAAGATTATTGTTAAGAGCTACCCATTTTTTGGCCAGCATCAGTTGGAATACTTTAACATAATACATTTTTACCCTGATGTAGTTTGCCACTTCTGCTTGTTCGAAGCGAAACCATTTGCAAAGAGGGGTGGTCGATTTATGATGCAAAAATATTTCCAACGAAGGGCAATCTACCAGCAAATATTCCTCCTACGATTACCTTAAAGCCTTTCGAACCTGTAAGGGGGGCGCTTCTGTAAACAGTAATAAAGGTCAGCTCGATAAGTGAAATGGAATTTTAATAATTTATCACTGCAAACAGTTGTGTTTGCGGGTTTTGTTCCGGTCGATTGATTGGCGGTAAAGTATGAAAGTTGGGTGGTCAAGGAAAGGGGTATGGTGAAGCGGTTTGTTTAGAGAAGGTAACATAGCAAATTTGAACATTATCATTACGATGATTCAACTGATTTATTTTTTATCAATATTCCTACAAACCAAACCAACCAACATTTTGCGATTATATAATTTATATCATAATGGCATTACATGAAACTTTTACAGATTATTCTTTTTCTTAAAGTATTAACTTTTGAGGACATTGAAAAATACTGATTATTGAAAAACAATTATTGATGAAAGCTTGTTCTTTATTTTGAAATAATTGTGCAATGGCAATGGACGATCTAATTTTCTCCTACTTCAGTTTGAAAAATTATTTTTTTCCATTTTTATGTGATGCTTGAATAGTTTTTTTAGTGGTACTTACGTTAGTTTTTTTTAAACCAAGAAAATCGATACAGAAAAAACCAACTCTTTGAAAAGCATACTTAAATTAAATGGGTGTGAAAAATTTATCCACCAAAACCTGGCTGTGACACTTAGCTTTCACTTATCAAAGATTTAAATAATAAAACGTCATAACGTATGATCGGCAGTTCATTAAAGCGTGCTTCGTATCCATGAACCGTTTGCATATTCATGCAGGCGACTTTCGTCCGACCGTTGTTCACCGTTCGGGACTTCCTTTTTGGTGAAAAATTTTCCTCACATATTGGATATTTGACTCTCCGGCATCTTGAGGTCGGCGACGGCGGCCGGAGGATTTTCCGATGTTCCGATGAAAAACACTTACCGGCGCGGGTTTCGGGCCACCGGCAAAAACACACCGTCGTCATCTTCGAATGTCACCCGAAAAGCACCCGAGCGTTACGGACGCAAGACGCTCGAGCGAACCGGAGATGATTGCCGGCGTTCCGGCGATCCGGCCGCATGTTCACACTCACGGGCGAGAAAAATCCCCGCGCCAGATGTTGATGTCGCGGCTCGGTGGAGGCGGGGTCGATTTTTCCGGACGCGAGATCGTTTGGATCCATTCTACGCACACGGAAAAGAAATATGTTCCAAATGTGTGACCATAGAGGCAAACGTTGGAGCTACTCGGAAAACCTCTTCGATCGATGGAAAGCGCCTTTTTTTTCGGAAGGTGTGAGAACTAAAGCGCCTGAAACCGCGTTCGATGGCGCGTTCGAACGGAAAAAATCCGAGCCCAGGGCGGGAAAATCAGCCCACGTAGCGCCGTAGAGATGTGTAACGTGTTCCACCGTACGGAACTAATCATCTGCGTCACATCTGCGTGGTGTTCTCGGAGCGCACGGCTCTTACGGTTTTACTGCTTCCGGCTGGCTGAGCGCTGATGGGTCTCCATCCTCTGCTTACACCCCGCGCGAATACATGCGCCTATATGTTATAACCGTTCCCGATACGATCGATGCCGTCACGGTGGGAACCGAAGCCCCTGTCGCTAAATAGTTGAAATTAATTAACCAAATTCGTTAAAGCCAACAGCTGTTGTATCGAAACCATAAGATTCGTAACACTATGGGACTGAAGGGTTCGCGTTGTCGGTTCATTATGTGTTTATTGCATGACGATTATTTATGTACTGTATTGTTTTCAATTTTCTGAAACCAAATCACGTTTGACGTTTTCCTCAAGTGTGTAAATTATGTAAATTATGCTGGAAATGTAGAACAAGCTTTGTGGTACAAGATGTGAATTTTAAAACTGTCTAAATGTGTGTGATTTAGAGGTGAATATTGTCATTGAAGTTGAGTTATTAATGCACCTTATTGTTATCATTTTTAAAACTATATCTACAATTTTGTGATAAGGCAACCATTTTAAAATACTTCTTGAAACTGCAGACCATAGTGTGGAAAACCAGCTGATGGATACTATCTTCGATGCGTTCCCTACTATCAACACTACAACCGAACCTGACCGCATGTTGTCAACCGTATGATGGGAATCGAGTATCGCTTTCGGGGGAGCGGAAACAGGACACGCGGGTCGTTTATGAGGCGTTGACGAAACTTCAAAAACCAACCCCGCAATCATGCGCACATGTGTGTTTGACGGCGCGCGGAACCGTCAGAGTACGTATGTTTTGTTATCTAATTAAAAGTTTGATTTATGATAAATAGTTTGCCCGTCGTTCGATAAATCATTGGCGATGGCTTTGGTGGAGCGTCCTGGTCACACACCCTCACCCTCAACGATGTACACATGTTGACAGAGTGACGTTTCAGCAGAGGGATGGATGAGGGCGGCCGTCCAGCTCCAGCAAACAAACGCTTCCACCGAAACAAAGTTCCACCTTTGGACGCGAGGGTGGTAGCATAATTGTTGAGCTGCTTCGACAACCGACAGAGTTGCCGCTGTCGTCGGTGGTTGTCCGCTGCTTGACGTCGGAGCATACGCGACCTTTCCCTATCGAAAGCATGATGGGCCATGATTGGTATGTGTGTGTGTGTGCCCTTTTGGGGCCAACTTTTGAGCCCTCGGGTGGTTGACGCGTTTTGCCCTGCAGCACGGTCGGTAGGATGAATGTTCCATTTCCCGATGGTGTTGAACCGGAACGTAACAATATTGCGCCGCGACAAAATGCAACATTGTATCGCCGACGACGTTGACAGTGAATTTGAAGTTTTTGGGAAAAACTTATTTGACAGCTTGTTATCCTTTGTATCGAAGGCGAGATTGTGGACCGAAGCAAATTGTGTTGCGCTGCGGAAACTAATGAAAACGGTTACAGTATGTTGTAAATGTTGCTAAAAACACTGAAGGTGAATTTACATTTTGGCAACAAGATATAAAAATTTTCGGTGATAAAACTTACTTAAAACTACAGTAAGTAGCACAAAGGTGTAGACAAAACAACAAAGCGGCCTTTCAACAATCTGAAAGTTTTCATGGTTATGTTGTAGGTGGACCCTTTCTTTCTTAGCTAATGATTGAAATTACTCAACAGACAGTAAAAGCCAAATTAAATGATTGCATCCTTCAGTAGTTTTTGCTTTGAACATCAAATAAGTATTCCTAAACGCTATTTACATTGGAAAATTGATATGTTTCTTTTGCGCAAATTAAATCTTGATACTTAACCGTTTGTTTTTGGCGGTTTTTAAATGTAACTTTTGGTTTTGACCGCAAAACAAACTGTAGGTTTTTTTGTTTTATTATGTACAATTAATAAATTCCTCACAAATTTGATAAAATTTATCTAATGAGTTAAAGCAAAACCGAAGAGGTAAGCTGTTACCTTCTTTCGCGAAGATCTGAGCTTTTATGAAGAAACAATGTTAAGAAAATTTAAAACCAGTACCTCTTCGATGTTTGATAGTTACTTATCGATGACAGTTGCAATCATTTATTTTCGTCACGTCATAGCACTTGTTTAAACATAAAATTCTCAAACAACAAATTGTGTTATAAAAAATGCACCATGCTGGTAGTATGCGTCATATTTAAGTTAGTATATTAAGCTCAATCATTCAAGTTGAGTTTGCTTTAGTTAAATCACATTTATTTTTACGTTATTTAGATTCTCTATCATTTGATTATTGTATTAATCTTTCATTTTACTCATTTTATCTTAAACGATATCAATTTTTCTTACAATTATACGTAGTATATCTTAGTCTGCCGCTGTAACAGTAACCAACTATTGTCACCAAAATTATTTATACTATTTCCGGGAACCCATATTTCATTCGAAGCCGTTTCGCCAACAAAGCACAATCCGTCCGGCAGGATCATATTTTCCATTGTCGTGAATTTTCCGCCAGTAAAATCAAGGCGCGCACGTATCATCCGATTGTCAAGCGGGGCGTTCAGCTATGCATGCGGCGTACGCTAAGTAGAAGCCGGTCACTCACGTCAGCCCGGGCAAGGCATGCCACTTTTGTGGCCACTTTTGTTGCCATCGTCCCCGGAGCCGTGGCCGCCAGTCGAACGATAAATCACAATTTTCTCCTCACCGCGTGCGGTTGGCTTAGCTGGCGGGGAGGCGTGCAGGACGAATCCTTGGAGGGTTCGCAAGGTAAAACGCGACATTACACCAACCGAAATTTATGACGCTGCACAAGGTGAACCGCAAGATAAAATCTGACCGAGATCGTGGCAGCGCCGGCGGCTTCACGCCCTCGACATCGGGACATAAGGGCAAATGCTCTGGGCTGGTTTGTGAAAAAGGATTGGCCCACGTCGGAGACGACTCCTTTTCCCCCCCGGCGGTTCGGTGAGAGTGTGACGATGTGACACCGTAAAGCCGGGACACCGGAAGGAGGCACTCTGGGAGGAAACACGGCCCACGCAAGGAAAGCATCGTGATGGATGTGTGGGGTTTGCCGGCCGGAACGAGATCCTTGATGTACGATGAAATGGCCTCCCGCGTGAGTTAGTGTGTGTGTGTGTACAGATGTGGGTGTGTGCTTGGAAGTGGGTGCGAACGTTTGCGGACAGGAATTACGACCGACACCTCATGGTCATGGGGCCAGCACGTGAGGCACTCTATGAAAATTGATTTGGTTTCCGGAGGATTATCCTGGACGTATTGCACCTACCTGGACTTCCGCAAAATGGGACATGACCGGGCACATTGTCACCGGCACACTACCACCGCACGGGGGAGTCTGTTTGTCCGCACATTCTCAATCAGCAGTCCAGCAGTAATCACCGAGATTTTATT
Organism: Anopheles sinensis; assembly: GCA_000441895.2. Taxonomy (NCBI): domain Eukaryota; kingdom Metazoa; phylum Arthropoda; class Insecta; order Diptera; family Culicidae; genus Anopheles; species Anopheles sinensis. Next base: position 52,587 of record KE525329.1, read on the forward strand.
GGTCTTTGTTTGTTGGGTTCGAGAATGGTTGAGGCTGAATAAATTCAGGATGATTTGTGGTAGTCCAGAGTATTATGAATTTGAGGTTCAATTCACACTCACCGGATGCCGATGTGGTCAGATGAGGAGCTGATAGGAAGTGCAAGAGGGTGTTACATAGAGAATAATACCTATTAGTGTGAATTCATCTCGAGATAAGTAGATATTTTCTACTAAGTTTAATTAAATGTCAAATATGATAAATCGAGCATCTTTGATTTTTTTCAATCATGGAAATATTCCTATCCACCGAAGCTTGTGATGCTAAATAGGCTAAATAATATCTTTTAAAAATCAATTTATTAGAACTTGTTTTCTACCATGACAGACTTTCTGAGCTATGGTTTTTTGTTAAGACTGATTTCAAGAGATTTCTTCTCAATCAAACCGTGTTAAGTGTGCGTCAGTTCGAATCACTATTCTTCGATTTTTTCCCACTATGTACGACTTCAACATCAAGAGGCTCTCAACCCGATGCCCGGAAAGCTCACGAGTGGGCAACAGTGTGGTCCTATCCGAGAACGAACGACATGTGCTGAAATGTATGCTAAGCTTTCGTAGGCGTTTGTGCACACTTGCCGCACGATAAATCGTTGTCCCGGCGTCCCGTGCCAGGACTCCTTAAATGCTGCTCATCCATTATCTGTCAGGACTAATGCATGCGTGGCTCGTGTGGTCCACCAAGTTTAGCATCAGATGCCGGTACGTGTGTCATCTTCAGTGGATTAATTGCTGTTTACACGATTACATGGTCCTGACATGGCGTCGAATGGTTCGGTGCCTGGTATTTGGACAACGTTGAGCACCAGATGTTGGTCTGCTGGTACCGAGAGTTTCATTCGATTCATTTGGTTATAAGCTTTCGTTATTGTCTATGGACAATAATTTTGCATTCCATTTGAAGGAGTTCACATTAATTAATTAATTTGTATATTTCTTATGATCATTTATATTCAGGAAGAATTTGATTCTACAAGATTCCTAAATATACTTTAAAGCAAATTGAATCTCTCATCCCCTACAAGAGATAATTCTCTCGATGCACACATTACCTTAATGAACTTTGCACATTGTTCGCGTTCTGTTACCTTCCTAAGTCGGGACAGATGACACCGATGGTATGGATAAGTAGACAAATCTGTTCTTTTCTAATAAGATATCTTCATTCCAGGCAGGATTGAAAAGTAACAAATCCTCTCGGAACAAAGAAGGATGCATTATATCTACAATCGAGGCTTAAAATCCCATACGACGATATTTTTAAGAGAAACAAGATATTGACTGATCCCTTGTTTTTCTTCCCTTTGGCTTTTCATCAAAGGAAAACGTCCTTCCAGCTAAAGAGCATCATCTCTGTGATGTTTTCCTTACCACACCTTCGATGGTGCCACATTTCGCACCCGGGTGTTTGTTGACAAAAGTAACCGAAAATTAGCCTCCATAGTGTTCAAGGGACAGCACTTTAGGTTCAGCTGGACAGTGGTTCACCGATTCGAAGAACTACGAAATTAAAACCCGATAACATCGCCTTTTAGCGACCACGAGACGATGGTGGGATGGATATGGTTTGGAAGATGAAAGCCTAAGGCCATGGCCCCGGGGGAAAAAGTTTACCTCAGCCTCCGTTTGTTTCAGGGAATTCGTCGTGTTTTCTTGCTGACCCCTAACCGATTGGCGTCCGATGGATTCCTTCGTCAAAGATCACGCACCAGATACCAGGCGGAATGGAATGATAGTTGAGTGGCGCACATCAATGGGGTAACTGCGTAAAAGCTACATTCCGGTAATGTGATTTGGTGTCGCTGGTGGACATCCCTGTTCCTGGGTTTGTTCCTTTCTGCGTATCGAGAGGACGTGGAAATGAACGTGGAAGCGGAAGAATGTTTGCAAAATGTCGACAGATGGTTGGGCAAAGCGATAGAAATCTCGTTACACTCGCTGCCCACGGTCGGTCTAATGGAAAACGGTGGACCAAGTGCGCTAGAAAGCCAGTGAGAAAAGAAGAAAACTACATCAGGTTGACTGATGAGACTTGGAAAAAAGGAAAACCTAATGGACGCAAGTATCAAGGCCCCAGTCCTTGGGTTCGAACGAATTGAGTTAACCATCGCAAATGGGTTGCAATTTGCCGTTCGGTACGCAAATGGATGCTACGCAAAATGATTAGGTAGTTTCGTTTTAAGTTGCCATCGATGAGATCGGAGGGTGATGGGGTTTGCATGAAGTAACGAGTGAGAATGAATGATCAACAACAAAAAACACACAACGCGCCGGAACGGACCGGAAATGTTATCTGCTCGGACGAAGAGCGGAAGATTCGAGTAGCAGATGGAACGCAAAAAAGAATCCATCTTCCAGGGGATGCACTTTGCTTGCGAATGCTACGAAATCCCACGACCTTAGAGTTCAAGCTGGCAAATCAAGGTGAATCGAATTTACGTGCAAATGTTCAGTACGGAGGCTGACCTGGAGTTTGCTTTCCGGTTTGTATATCTTTTTCTTGTTTCCAATTCGTACCAAATGTATTGATTTGAAGAAATGGTTTTCATGTTCGTGTTTTTCAATGAAGAGTTTTTATTTGAAAGAAGTAGCTAGGTTAGTTTTACTAGTTCGAAATTGAACATATTTGATATGAAAAGGTTTTTATTATTTTTACCTTGGACTTATATATGCAAGATAAAGTTCGGATTAGCAACGAATTTATGAAATATATTTGGTAACGAATCAATTGTTATTTGAAAATTAAATACTATCAAACTTATATTGTCACCAAAGCAAACTTATTTAAAAATAGCGCTGTTAAAAGAAAAAAGACAAAAACCTCCCATAATTTGTCCCAAGACCTCTAATAAACTCTAATTCAAGCTGGCAATTAAAGGTGAATCGAATTTATCGTGCAAATGTTCAGTAAGAAGTTCACCTGGAGTTTGCTTTCCGGTTTGTATATTTTGTCTTGTTTCCAATTCGTAACAGTTTTATTAATTTGAAGAAATAGATTTCATGTGCGTATTTTCAATGAATAGTTTTTATTTGGCGGAAGTTTTGTTTTTGTTACATAACACCTTTTAAATTTCACATGTTTGTACTGTGCTGCGAAGAACGTTATCTAGTTGAAAGAATCGTTTGACAGGCATCAAAACAATGAAAAGTAAATTATAAAAACAGCTTAAACCCACTTGGTTTCGACAATTTTTTTTTATTAATTTAGTCCAAGCTTTTTCTTTCAGACTATGTAAAGATTTAAAGAACATAGATTAATTAACCAGTATAAAAATGGAGCAAACATTATGGATTCAGCTTATCCGTTTGCTATAATTAATGTTCACAAAAACCCCCCAAAGATGAAGGTGAGTGGTTTATGCTTGAAAATAACACTATATTCAAGCAAAATCGTCGAAACATATTTAATAATATAGCTAAATCGTGATGGTAAAGTTAAGCTACTCAGTGAATAAATGTTAATCCTTAAGTGATGCATGAACTTTTCATTTAATACTGTTTAACAACCCCGAATTGGAAAACAAAATTGGAACACATTTCCACTTCATCGTCAATCGAACAATGTTGCTGGTCATCCAGAATTTATAAATAAAAAAATGTGGAGAGCCAAAACTGAGTTAATGTAGGACATTACATGAGGAAAACAAATTTTAAAGACAAGCCAAAGCCTAGAGGAAGAAGATAAAAATAACCGGTCAAGAGGATGGTTTTGTTTCGAATAAAAATACACACACACACCACGCGGTGAACGGATTCACCTGCTCCCGATGGCAATTATCAAGCGTTACGGGCGTGTTTTTGGACTTTCGTAATCCTTCGAGGATAGCAATAAGACGACGCCATCGACTCTGACGCGCTGCAAGGGGGCCACAACGCAAGTCTCGCCTGTGGAGAGTACTGTGTGACCCTTGGCGTTGGATAAGGCAGGCTTCCAGAGTACTCGATTTCCACTCGACGCGACAGGACAATCCCCACAGGACGCGTGATAGGTGATAATTTCTGGGCATCGAAAAGCGTACGTCGTTCGCATACCCTC
>KE525329.1:59371-70788 GCA_000441895.2 Anopheles sinensis
GTTATGATAATTTTCACCTAAGAATTGAATATGCAAGGTAAGGTTATATGGACTTCTTGGATAGTACGCACCCTTTAAGGAAAACTATCAAGTTTTCAATGAACTTTGGCTGTAAATGTTGATTTTATTGCTCCATTTCATTCTTTAAGGCTCTAACTAATAACTTGTTAGGGAATTTTTACCTTTTTTGCTAAAAAATCATGAATTTGTCAATTTTAAAAAGTTCGATTTTTAATACCGCTGTATCTAGAGGGGCCCTATGTAAAATGCACTTATTTTGGATAAAATGCTCCTAATACGCACCAAAACAATGAAGAAAAATGCATCATAACAGTGGATAAAATAGAGGGACAATCCACTACTCAAATCACCAATTTTAGAGAAAATAAAAAGTTTTAAAAATTCTTCAGAACATGTCCAAACCGGTGATGTACTTTTTTTGTCGCGTTTCAGTTGATGAAGAGATATTAATCTCATAGATTGATCATATTTTAGTTCACTCTTGTAGAGTGACTACTTTTTTCGCGGTTAAAATTTCGTGTTACATAGTTTAAAGAAATTGTAATAGGTGAGTATTGCCCCAGGGATGCATATTTCCCCAGCCACCCTACATTGAAAACTGTTAAATGAAATACATTCTCAACCCTCCTTCAATTTGTCTTGTCACATCATTTTTCACCGAATTCGGACTTCAACTTGTCGTAACAGCTCGTAAGAATCCTTGTTAATTGATGTTTCCGTTTCTCACGATCGATTATTCTTCAAATCTTTCTTGCATTATGACTTTCACCTTTAATAATCTATGCTATTTAACACTCGTTTTAACACGCACACAGACCCCTGTCAGCTATGCATATAAAAAGAGCTGATCCTGTCAAACAAACGAACCATTCTTCAGCAAAAGCGTACAATTGTTGTTGCCAATCATCGCCATCATCGTCCGTCCCGGGACAATCTATGAGGTACAGCGATGCTTCATAATATCCTCTGTTGTTTTCCACTCCACCTAGAACCGCTCCCGTTAACCCAAACCCCCTCGGGTCGGATTGTGTTTGTTTATTTTGCATTTTCATTTTCTCCAGCTCTGTGCCGGGTCTGTGCCGGGTTTATGTGCGGCTGGACCGGCAAGACCTGTTGGTAGAATTATTCCGTTTTCCATTCATTTGGGCACGAAATGCCCGTCCGGCTTCAGCGTCGGGCTCGGTCTGGTCTGGATGTCATGTTTTTCTTTCCAAGTTATCCAACCCCGTTCCATTTCCATCGCTAACCCACGTGCCATTTCCTCGAGTGCGTGTGTGCGGTCCAGCCACGACGCATAACTCAAACCATTGAGAACGCATTTCCGCATTCCGCCGCGAGGTTCCGATGCGTGTATGTTTCTGGTTGAAAGATATTTTCTCCCTGTCTCCCTTCCCTCACGACCAGACTGGCCTCTTTACCTTACGCGTTTTTCGGTACACGAATTATTGTTATTATTTTGGCTTAACGGCACGCAGAGCAGTGTTCGCTTTTCCTCAATGCGCGCTCCACGAGAAAGTGACGTCGATTGTGTTTACTTTTCCCTCCGCGTGGTCCGCCGAGCGAGGGACGAGTGTGGAGCACGTGGTGCAGCGTGGCCACGTGGTCGGTGGCACGTTGTTTGCATATCAATAATCGCTCTAATAATAAGCAAACAACATTGACAGGCAGCTCGGGTGTACCGTGTTTATCTTGAAGTAAAACATTCAACAGATTCACCCGATTGGCCGTCGTTCGTGGTTGCGGAATGAATTCGATTGGCACCGTTGGGCTACTTCCGGTTTTTGGCCATCGAATGTAAATAGAAGAAAAATTAAATTATCTCACTCGGGAGTACGATGCGGGACCAGCTGGAACTCCCAACGGATCGGCGAAGATTCACCTTCAAATAAATCTAAATGCATTTCCATAAGGGAACATTATCAAGTTGAATTGAATATTCCATCTTCAGCATAAAAGACACCCTTCTTTTGATTTTTATTGTGTTGCATCGCCCCTCGATCTTTGCACAGTGGCGAATGGCAACCGTTAGGACATCTTTTTGCTCGTCCTCATCCCCGAGAATCCCGTTTAACGACATAGATTTGGTTAGCATTCATCTGATTTCCATATGAAATCCATTGATTATAGCATTATGATCAGTGTGCATAATTTAGTATTCTCTTGGATTGACATGAGTGACACTTCTGAAATCCGTATCTTTTCGAAGGGAGAATCAAGAATTTTATTGCGTTTTTTAAAGAAGCGCAGCTCGTAGATATTACCTATGTGTGTTTTTTTTTTAAGTTTAGCCGTGTTGTGGGTTGGAAATAATTCCAGTAATTTTTATAAATTTAGATTTGAATCAATTTCAGATTGATACACTGCACTTTAGACCTCTGTTTATTTTAGCATCTGTTTTCAATTGGATGAAGATTAATTTTTTCGTCTGTTTTATGATGTGAAGTTTCGGCAAAAAATCCTGTTCAAATAATTTTATCTACTTATTGTTTGTATTGCACATCTGAAGGAACATATTTTAGAAAGGCGAAAATTCAGCGCTGATATTCGCAATTTGCATAATCTAACGTTAAATACTTTTGTTAAAATTTCCATGTCATGTGACGCAACTTAAGCTCGACGGTTTCTTTCCCCTCCTGCATCCGGTCGCGCTGCGCTGCCGACACGGCTTCTGGCATCGTAAAGTGGCTGTCATATTCAAATCTCCTAGGCTTAGCCGAACACGACAGTCCAAAAACCATTCCGCTTGAACAATCTTTCCCGTCCCGGGGAAGACTTTCATCGTTGCTTCATGCCCGCTTTGACATTTCTTTGCATTTCTCCCGCCTCAGAGGAACCTCTGATGCTTGCTCTGTGACCGTTCGACGAAATATGCTCCGGTTCGGGACGCTATGACGCATCAACGGTGGGAGAGAGAATAAAAGTTAAGCTAAAAAAGGGAAGAAAAAACAAGACGAATCAAATTTAATAATTCATAAGCACCATAAAAGAGTCCCGCACGAAGAAGGGCGGGAAGGCGGACGCCTTTGCCAAAAACGCAACGCACCGGAAACGAACTTTAAGTGAAACGACATTGCACAATAAAGACCGCCCGAATGACAGAGCGAGCGCGGTGTCTTCCCGACGCCGTCTTCGCCATTTCTTCGCCCGCGCGTTAAGTGGAATCGAGCATTTACAAAAGGATCAACGTTCATCTTTTAACGTTGCGCCGCTCGATTGGCGACCCCGGGAATCCTTCGGGAAGCCCGAAGACATTCCACACACCAGCGCGTAAAGCCGGCACGTGTCGCGTTGCTCCTTATCGTAAAATGTTTACGCGTCCCGCGCCAAAAGAAGGTGGAAGTTGGGTGCACACGTTCACGTGGCTTATTATTTTTGATATTTTTATTTATATTTCGCCACCGTTCCCCGGGGAGCAGTTGCGTTTGCGGCGGGGACGAGTTTTTGTTTAATATATTACGTCAGTAACCACCATTTTTCGAGGACGGTCGAGTGTGTTTTTATGTGTAGGGAGTAAGGGTGCCGACTGTTCGGTGGAACGAATAAACAATTAAGACCTTTTTCCACTAAGCTGGCGCGCGCGCGACAAGATGGATCTTGGATGGTGACTTACCGACTTACGGCGAGCGAGCTGACAAGAACTCCATCGGACACGTGCATCGAGCCCGGGTGTAGGATTAACGGGCGATGCAATTATGTCGCCCAAACAATGCGAACACAAGCGGCGGCGACGCTTATCGCCAGTGCGTCGTGCCGATGGAACGCGATTTGCGGGAGATTTTCCTAATTTTCCGCCGAGTGTTTTCCCCGGACCTGGAAAGTACTCGGTATCAAACAGTGGGTTTATTAGATTATCAATCAAAAATGTAAATCATCCATTTGAGTGTGACGACTTATTTCGAGGACACAATCCCTTATGTTCTTCGGAATGAGCTTTTAATAAATGTGCTTAAGGCAAGGAAGTGATGAATGCGTATGAAGATTTATTTTAGTTTTTTCCTTCTCGAAAATAATCTTCGAACCATTGTTTCTTTGTTTCTGTTTTCATTGTCTTATCCATACTAACCTTCGTTTTAACATTGAATCTTTTGTAATTTGACTAATGTGAGACTCTTGAGCATCACACTTTTGCGTTTTCTCTTTCAGTTTATTAAAGCCAACGCCACACGGGATTCTCTTACTTAGAAACATTTTCAAGAGTGTTCCCACCATTTTAAGAGGCTCAGTTTCAACTAAGAGAAAACATAAAAAATACTATGCACTCGATTTTAATTCAAACCTACCAACCTCATTGAAAAATCCTAAGCACAACTTGAAGAACATTTTTTAAGCAATTTGTGGCTTAGTTTTTTTCCATGACTGTTACATTAATCTCATGGAGAGAAAAACGGACTCAAGTAACATTTAACTGATAATGTAAATCATAATAATAAAAGAATGTACAACTAACATACTCAATCCAACAATCATCAATCTATAAAAATAATGAATTTAGTATGAAATTCTGGCTTGTTTTTACATTTCATTTTATACTTACCACTGAGTACACCGCTATTTTTAGGAAATTGAATTCCTTTTCGTGAGTTTTAGCATGAAATTCATTTTTTATCATTGTCTGATTATGTTTCTATTTTCAGACCTTTTGAAATATAAGTTTTAGGGCTGATTAACAAAATTTAAACCTGTTTTATTACCACGAATAATAGTTTTGGTAGCACATTTAGGTACATGGACATGGTTTAGGTACGGCTTCAAAATTTAATTCATGATGATTACACAATGTTTCAATTATTGATGGGTTCATTAAGAAAACTGAACCCTCAGAAACAAAAATTTTAAAATAAAAAGATGTGAGAGACTAGCTAAAAATTTTCATCTTGTGGTTTCCAATTCATCTCCTTTCTTCTTGAGAAACGAACATTTTCCCTGCAAACAAAATGTGAAGATTAAATAAATTCTATTGACCAATCAAGGAACCCTCTTTATTGGGCTGTCACGATGCTTTTCATTAAGCTCGTTGATTGTGAAGTGGTTTGCTGCCGGGGGGAAAAATCAACAGCGCTATCGCCGAGCGATTAGACAGCGCTCTCGACGAGCGCAGTAGTACCGGTAATTTATCAAGAGGACTCTCCCGCGGTGGCGAAAAGCAGCGTGCGGTAGTTTCCACCGCGCATAAATCACCGACCAAAGTTCTCGTGCCCGTGGTCTGCGATTGGCATCCTTGGCGGAGGAACGCGCAAGAAAAAGAAAAACACACGTACCGAGAGCAGGGAATGAAATAGAATTTAATGACTTTTAAGTAACACCTTTCACGGAGCTCGGTCACACTTTTCGCCGTCGTCTTGGCCGTCCTTGGACGCCCGGGGGCGACAACAATCAGCCAGCCACAATGGCCACCGGCTGACCGCCTGGCCATAAACCGATCATGAACAGGCATCGTGGACCGTTTTTCTTGCCGTTGGACATTTTTTCCGCCTTTTCCAAAACCCCCCGTGGGGTTGAACTATTGAACTTGTGAACACACGGCTGCTTCCAGTCGACCATTGTCCAGCGCCATCGTTGGCCGTCGATTGGCAATAGATAATTCCCGAACCCGAACCCCTAGGAACAATGGGACTGTCGTTCCGGGGATACTCGAGACTGGCCAAACGGACTGCAAGTCCTGATGCCACGGAAAGAAAAAGGATATTCTTCTGGAGGTTGAATCGAAGAAAACAAATACAAAATGAGGAAAAAAACAACCCGACCCAACCAACACACAAAGAAGTGCAACGAAGGCTACCCAAGCTTGCAACTGCAACTGCATCCTTTTCCTCTCCACAAACTCGGACCGGACCGTCCGAAGAAAAATGCGCTCCCTCCCGAAAGGGACTGATTTATTACTGGCGAAGGCAGCCGAAACTCCTATTGTTTTCTCCCGATCGGTTGCAGTTTGGCAGAGTGTTGCAGAGGTGCACTACAATGGCGCGAAAAGTCAACGCGATCCCTTTTCGGCCCGAGATCTTTGACAAAGATGCCTCGGTACCATCCTTTTGGTCAGTTTGTCTTCTAGGAAAAAGTGCACCACAATGGGGAGGAAAAGTGGAAGATGCTGGCGACCGGTCGGTCGCTGAAAGGTGCAGAATTAAGGACAAATGAATAGAAAAATTATGGTCCATTTATTGGTTTCGAAAGCGAGTTAAATTGTGTGTGTGTGTGTGTTTGCGTAGAGGAAGGTCCTGGTTGGGCAATTTTGGCCGCGCATTATTCGTCCAGCTTCAAAAATGGAAGGATGGAATTGATTCGATGTGAAAGACCGGATTACGATTGTCCAACGCGTACGCACCATTGTTGCTGTCGAGGGCGACAGGGGGAAATATTTTCATTTCAAGTTTATTGATATGGAACTATATAATTTCGGTAAGTCCCGGCTTTGGGCTACTCCCTCTCGGTTCGTTTGGTAGACTTTTCTCCTTTGGCCGTTTGGTAGACTTTTCTCCTTTGGCCGTTTGGTATTTTTATTGTTTATTCTCGGGAAAGACGCCACGTTAGTTGCCAAGGAAACAGGGTCATGGAGTTTTACACGGAAAAGAAGAGGGATTTTGCTGTCTATTCCTCGATTTTATAGATACGCCATTCGTCCGCGTTCAAACGGGGAACTGTTTTTAAAAATAGATTGTTGATATTGAGATTTTATTGGAAAATAATCACATGCATCGCATCGGCGGATCATAACAACGTCACGCTGATCTTAGCTGATCAACATTCACCTCTTCAAACGCACCCTCAACACCAGTTGGAGTACGCTCCAAAAACGGGCACCGAGTTTCGTTCGCGCGGCTCGTTATGGACTCCAAAAGTGATGTAATCAGCACGAGAATCAGTACCGAGAACTTCCACCATTGATTGCTGCGTGCTGCGCGCGGCGGCCGTAAAATTGGGAAACACTTTCCAATTGGAATCCAAACCGAATGCTGCGAAGCACGCCCGCCTTTTTATCGCTTTGGAATTTATCCTTTGCCAAGCAGTGCGTTTGATTACCTTACGACCCGCCCGATGATCGGAGCGATGAACGAATTAACCGATTGATAGTGGCTCTAAAACCGGTGACGATAAAATTGTTTTACTGCTTCCAGTGAAAACGGTCCATCCGATGCTTCGAGCTAATCATCGATCCGGTGGCCATTTGGACGTTTGTGGGAGATGTTGATGGATAGTTTGGACTTCCTCGCCTTGAGTACCGACGCCCTCATAGGGTTGCTGAATGATAGGTGCCACCGGGAGTGGGCTGAGGAGCATCCCACCGATACGGTTCTAAATTTCATAATCAGAAATCAAACAACTGATTTGTGACACACTGGAGAATGTTTAATGACTTCGAAAAACGGATATATTAGGCTAGTTGGTTTAGGATGAGATTTATGTTTACATAATACAACAATTTCGATTGATTTCTGAGGCTATACGCTATTTAAAGTATTTATTTGATACTTATTTGGTGGTGGATATTCAGAGGTAGATTATATTTAAATTAAACTTTTTTTTAACAGGGTACTTATGTCTTTGCAAAATATAGTAATTTTCAATCTAGACACAATTTTGTTCTTCTACTTTCTAGTTTTTATTTTTTTTTTGAATATCCCGAATATCCCGATTTATCTAGTTTTTTTTTTAATATCCCGATCCGTTCTTCTGCATCTAATTAATTTCCTGTAATTTGATGCAAGGACTTTTTAAAGTAATTCATTCTTGGCGATGTGAATGATTTAATTTTGGCTGCCACAAATTTAGTATCCTTTTTTTTAAATTACAAGTTATAAAAGCCTCGCTGACTCGTTGAAGTAATAATTCAAAGAGAACATTTTAATCATTTCACATTTTATCGTTGACAATACGTATTGAAAAGTTCATAAATTTTTCAAGAATAAAAACCAAATGAATGCCAAATAGCGATACATGTTTGAGGACTCCAATCAATGATTTAATGATCATAATAGTATATTTTAAATATTTTTTCGTCCAGAATTCATTGCTGGATTAGTTTCCAGAACAAATAAAATAAAACGCTCACCGATTTGAAACTCGACCAATCTAATGCGGTAAATTGTGGCTCGGTAAAACGACCACGGAATTTAATTTCCCTGGCATATTTGCAAAGCCCTCTGGAATGTTTAAACACCGAAGCACAGCAGCACTATCTAATAAGCATATCTAAAACCACCGACCTCTCTCAAATACCTGCGTAATTACAATGTTTCCAAACCGAAAAATTTGCCGGAAAGATGAAAGCGGAACCGATGCCCCGGACGGTGATCCTGCGTAAAAATAAGGCTAAAGCGTGTCCCGGAGCCTGGATATCGAACCCTGTTAATCCCTGCAAGCTCACCGAGGAGAAGGAGGTTGCAGTGTGGTACACTCTCGAAAAATAAATACGTTGTCTGGGTGCGCATAATCCCTACCCGATAATTATCACCCATCGATACCGCTGGTCGTAAAACTTTTGGCGCCCGAAAAACTGCCCGAAGGAGGACCGGAGCACGCACCGCGGTGGAACCGGTTTTTGGGTCCGGGTCTTAGGCCACCGATATCCTGCCGTCTTTCGAGGCCGCCCAACGATCTCTGATTGGTTCTGCGGTCGATCCGAAGCTCGGGCGGGAGAAAATTTTCTTTCCGCTTCATGACGACCCCGGCTCGAACGTCGTTTATGGTTAAATGGTCATTTCCGTTCCGTTTTCTCGACCGTGGCCGGTAAGTAACGAGCGCTGCGGACGTCGAAACTCATTGAGACCGGCCTCGGAGACCGGCGTTTTGGAGAAGGTGGCAAAGCAAAGACAAACGACGCGCCGAGCAACGCTCCCGGGGAATTGGAACCAGGCGGGAGTTCGGCGGTTGGGTGGGTGACTTGAAACAAATGGGATATAATTTCATACCCGATTATTAGGGCCAGGTGAGCCGCTGTGTCGGTCATGGGAAGAGGCTCGATTGCTGCCGGGCGAAGAGCTGCGAAGAGGTCGCTGAATCCCGACGGAGAGAGATCTATGATCGGATTGAAGTTGGAGTGGCAGAGGCAAATTTGACAAACACCTTGAGGCACAGTGTGGAAGAAAAATACACTGCTTATTAGTATATCTTAAATATTTATTTAAATATTCTTTAGCTTGGTTAACTGAGCATGTTTTGGATTGAATCACATGTGTAAATTTGAGTAACAATAAAAAGCGTTGATTTGTATAAATATGTTACTCATTCCTTGTGGGAATGGGCGTTAGATTTAACAGTTTATGTAATCAAGTTTAATTTATCATGTTTACATTTAGCTATTTTTAATCTTTAAACATGCGAATGTTTTATTAAACGGTAGAAGAGTGAAGTGTCTAGAAGTGAAGAGAAAGATTGATATATACTTCGTTTTTTTTCATGAACAGTGATTGGCAGGATAAAGTGCCCACCTTGAATTATCTTGATTTTTGCTTAATATTTTTCATCAAATTTAAGCAAATGCAATTCATTTTTTTGTTGAATTTTTCTTAAAGTAAAACTGCTTGTTTTAGCGCTAAGTGCAGGGAGGCACTAGAGAAGAATTTGGTAGTTGTGAACTCTTACACGATTTTTACAAACTAATCTAAATGTTGTTAAAGTATTGTTATTGTTACATGTTATACCGCAAAACGTTTAAGGAACTAAGATCAGTTTTGAAGGCAATCGTAAACTCTAAAAACGCAAATCTAAAATCTGTAAACGGCAAAAGCAAATTTTATTTTTTAAACTTTTCAACAAAGCTGTAACGTTTATGTAGCGTTATGCTCTTACTATTTCATATGGAGTAGAATATAAGAAAGCTTGCAAAATTGTAAGATTTAATTTTCGTAAATTTAATGAAATTGAATAGCATCTATTAATTTTATTTCCCATTTTATATATGTTTGTTATATATGTTTTATATATGTTCGGCAAATATTCCCTACGACACTGTTGGGGCAGTCGCAGCTCGTTTGTTAAAAAAATGCTCCTCTCTTGACGCGGATCACGGTTGGACGGGTTCCTAGCGGGTCATCATTATTCGTTTTCCGTATTCCCTTTTTTGCCACGATTACCGCAAATCATCCTAGACCCGTGGACTAAAACCAGGTATAAAAAGCTAGAGAAGGAAAAAGGAAAATGTTTCGTCCGTTGCAACGAGCCGGAGCGCGAGGGAAATAGCGCACAAATCCCATTCCCGAAAAGAAATATCCCCGAGTCCAGAGTCCAGTTTCACGCCTTCTTTGGCGATTTTGTCGGCGGCTTCGATGCGGCGCAGCTCTAGTCTAATTAATGGCGGGGGCCCCGTGAAGAATGTGAATGGAAATGAGGAAAATTGGACTGGAATTCGATTTTAATTGAAAGCATTCGAATCGAATCACGAGTTCCGATTCCTTCCCGCGTCGCTCGCTTTCTCGGATGGATGGATGTTGCCTTCATTTGTCTTCGGATCGTCTGTTTATTCCGCGCAGCTCTGTATTCTTTACTTCTCGCGCCCGTGACCGTGAATGTGTGTTTCCCTTCCCATTTCCCCGTTCGTTATTAGTTTCCGAGTGTGGAAGAGAAGCAGTCAGTCAAAGGAAAAAACGTTCGAACCCGCGGGGGTGATCTCGTTGAAGTACGGACAATCGTAACAAGCTCCGGCTACCCTTTTTCGCTACCTTACGACCTTTCATGTCGAAACCTGCCCGGGTATGACTAATTATCAATGGGAATGCTTCTGATTGAAGCCCCCGAAAAAGCGTGTGTGTGAGAGTGTATTTGAAGTCGTTGTTCCGCGTCGATGCGCTCGGGCGCAGGTGCGCAGATGAAATGATTAATTAACTTGCGTTTCGAACGCACGCGGGTTTCTGCCTCGTCCTAACCCGCAGGAGAGTTAGTCGTATCCCGCAGATTTCGCAATCACCCTCAGGCCGAAAAAAGGAACCTTAAAAAGGCTTCCCCCCGGCTGGAGCCTCCGGCTCGGTTGGAGCTCGCCCTGGAAAGGGTACGTTATTCCGTTCCGGGTAATGAGCCATCATCGTCTTCGATCGAAAAGTCGATCGATCTGCGGGCGCTGCTGGCACCGCTTCTGCTGCTGCTTCTTGCATAAGAACCGCATGATCCGTTTACGATGATCGATGGATCGGGAGCAGCTGATGGATCATGTTTTCCCAGAAGTCAACACGGTCGAAGTCGATGGAGTTACGTCGATCGTAAATTATTCCCCCCTTTCTCTAGCAATCATCGCGGAGGGAACTGAAGGGACGGGGTGAATTCCTGGTCCATTGCGGGACATTCCGAATTCGGATGCACCTACAACCACGAAGCTCCACCACTCCACCATGGGAAATCCACGGTGCGGATCGAATTCGGCTTAACAAAATGCATCATGCTACTGCACTCTCGATGGGAAAANGATC
>KE525329.1:84760-113139 GCA_000441895.2 Anopheles sinensis
ATGTTTCGAAACGGGTATTCAATCTCTGTCGTATCCATCAACCGTTTCCAAAGGCGCGCATAAGATGCAACCTCTGCGTACTGGTAGCGCACTCGGGTCATTTTGTGAACCTTACCGTTCGTTGACCAACTCTGCAACACGGCGAGGTTGTGCCTTCCAGACAGGCTCCAGGTACGAGTCCGTTAATCCCGTATCGTGTTTCGCCAGACGCGACGCATGTGGGCTCCAAAAATGTCCCCAACGATGCGAGCCAGACGACAAATGAACCTTCCAGGCAACCTGCAGCCCGTCCAGACGGGGTTCGCTCATTACTCAAATGGCTTTAGTCCACGGTGGTGGGTCAGTTAAAAGAAGTCAAACACACTAGCAAAAACGTAAATGATATCGTTCTCCAAAAGGACAAGCATTTTTAACACCACCTTGCATTTTACGAAACATCCTTACACCACGCCTCGGGCGGTGTACGGTGGACAAAAACTCAGGCTCAACCGTCCGAAGGTGCGTTGTTTCTTCGCATTGCTCGAGCGCCCCAATCCTAATCACAATCAATTCTCGTTTAATAATCTATCGGACCAGCGTTCGCCCGGAGCTGGGACGGAAGGTGCGTAATTGAATTTTCAACCAATTTTAGAGGATCATCACCCAGCAGCGAGCAGCAGGTGATAAATTGTGGATCCTTGCCGGGCCCAAACCCCGTCGTCCCGGCAGAGCGAACGCCACAAAAAATGAGGCTCCCCGAAAACGAGCCAAAGTCCGAACGCCCATTACAGCTAAGCCGGGTTATTAGGGAAGTTTAGTAAAGGTAATAATCTCTTTTTTAGCCCTCTTGTTACCTTGTGTGCCACAAGCTGCAGCAGCTTAGAAGTGGCATAAATTGGTTTTACCTAACCGGTGTTTGCTGGTGTTCGGTGGCACAAACACGAGGCCCTCATTTTGCTACTGCACTTCCACCCGGACGGACAACGATTTTCAAAGTCAGAGGCTCATCTTGCAGCTGTCCTCGGAAGAGGTACTGGTTGTAATGGTGTAGTCGGAAAAATTGCATGCATTGTACTATTTTTCTACAAGCTCTTTCGTTCGGCCTGCGAACGTTGGTTGCAATCAAGAATGAGGAACAAGGTGTGGATAAAAATGGTTTGTGCTAAGGCAATTTTCAATTTAAACTTCCATGAAACCAATTATTGGTTTAACAATTTATTGCTGGTCAGCGAAGAGGTGTTATAAAGTACAATGGATTAGAACTCGATGGCTGTAGGATGTTGTCAGGAGACTTTTGCAAACTCAATTTCGAGGCATAACGCAATACTTCACGGCCTAATGTGATTCTATAGAATTGAGAACTTGAACCTAAGTCATACTCAAGCAACAGAAAATATGAGCTTCAATGGATCATCCTTAACACGTTGACTGCCATGTCACCCAAAAAGTGGGTGACAGCAACAATGGTCATCAGCCCTTTGCACTATCAAAGTAGTGGACTTATGCAGCAGTAGACTATAAAAATAGCTGATAAGTACCCTTTGGAAAGCCTAGTTTTTACTTAGCTTTCGAAAATCGTTGGTTCAATTAATTTGATAGCTTAATTTCGTGAAAAATGATTGTACTAAAAATCTGTAGTAAAAACACTTTTGGTTTTAGCACACTTTTAAAGTATCATCTTTTTCGACTAAATTTTGTTATAAAATTTATTATACATGCGGATATCAACGACTAGGCAAAGACTTACCTTCCAAGAGAATAAGTTTTTAATACTATTATAATTTTTATGTTGCATTTTCATATATTTATGAGGCAAAAACTTTTTAGAACTAATGACAGCTGGCTATAAAAAATTAATGCCATGGCAGTCAACGTGTTAATAAAAGAAAATACAACGTAAAAACTGTGTTAGTATTAAAAACTCATTCTTTGGGAAGCTAAATCCTTGTTTGGTCTTCGAAAACCTTTCAGATTGATAAATGTATAAACAAATTTAATCAAAAAAGATTGTACTAAAAATGTACATAAAATAAGCACTACGTCTTAAACTTATTTTCTTCCAAAATGTAAAGAGTATTTACAATGTCTGCCAACAACACGATACAAGGAAAGGCAGAGAAAAGAAGTTTATCCTACCGAGAATTTCCCGAAGCCCAACATGCGTCGGTCAGATCACTTGGTCGAAGCACTTGCGTCGTTGGCTAATGCGAGAAACGACAGTTTATTTCACACGCTAGGAAACTAAGGACACAAAAGTTCGAAGGCGGGAAACTCCGAAGGACGAAACATCCCGAACCGTTGGCCTGCCCAATCGTACAAGAGGGCAAGGACATTTCACATCTCAGCCCGAACGAATGAAATATTATCCGCATTACGAGCCGGTGCAGGGATCGGACAAGTCCTTCGAACGTTTGTCCTCGGTGTCAGATTCCCACCGTTCCCAGCTCGTCCCGTCACCGGAGGACCTGTGTCCTTCTAGCGGAGCGTTATCGCTGGTAATGATTTTCTTGTCCAGAATCCTCGAGAATTGAGGACAGTGTGATGGTCAGTGGACAATTTTCGGTCAATCCATAGCTGTTATTAGCCCCATTCTTTACGTTTCATCTTTTCTTCGTCGCCCGTCCGGTTGCCTCTAGCAACCAAAATAAACCCCGGGAATGAAGCGAAACGAGCGAAAACAACTTTCTCAGTAGGCTTGCCACGGGAAGAAAAACCGAAACGCTGGCAATTGACCGGGAACTACTTTCCGCTCGGTGGTTATTTTGTCACCAACAAAAACGCACCGAAGCGCAAGCATCGCGCGTCTAGAGTTTGTGTGTCACAGGTTGCTGGGAACCGAGGAATCTCCGGACGAATCGAGGCAGAACGAATAAAAACATAACTCGCACCGCAAATCTTCCAGTGTCTTCGTGTTCTGCTTTCCACTGACGCGAAGAAAATCCAACTCCTCGTTGGCCGCTGGAGTATGTGGTTTTTTTATTCTCTTCTCCCTTCCGATGCACTCTACAATGTACCGACCTGCAGCGAGTGAAGGGTACAGTAATTTTCTCGTACCCAGCGGCATCTCCGGGACTCTTTTTGTGACGGGTCTAGATTGTAACTGGCTACAATGATGCAGTTCAGCCTACTTGCGATGCGTGCGTAGTGAAAGACGGGCAGAAAAACGCAAACACCGAGAGAAAAATCTACGCTGCACGTGCATCCTTCCTTGGCGCAGAAATGCAGAAGTGTACCAACGCCACGCTGGTTCCCGGATGCACTCTCCCGGGAGGTTCGAAAGCCTGACATCTATCCATCTCGTTCGGTTTCGTTTGCTTTTCGGGCTCCGTTTTTCCTCAACGGTGGCGTAGCATAAATCTTGTTCGAATAATGACAACGGAGCGAAACGTCAAGCGAACTAAACGGTTCCCGAGCGATGGAGAAAGACGAAAAAGATCTGAGGTGAAGGTTTCGAAAAGGAAGATACACAAAAAAGCAGACGAATCCCACGATCGAAGCGAGAACCGAAAATTCAAAACCCCAAGCAAGAAACCGAAGGACCCGATTAAAATCTCCCGAGGGAAAAAAAGGACTCACTGACGCTGCGGGGTAGGATATGGACTTGACCCCTGGAGGACGGAGAAGAAGTTTCGGACGCGAACGTGTAAAGAAGAAGGTAAAGTTTTATGGTTGTTTCGTTGTTTTTTATTATTTCTTTTTTTCGCTTTGTGTTTCGAAGCAATTTAATGAGCTTCGTTATTTTAATTCGCAATTGATGCCAGTTACTTTCCCTTCCACAAGGCTGTGCGTTTATGCTGGCCGGTTGACTTTCCCGCCTAACTGTGCTTCGCAAAGGAAACTCGCTCGATGCGCCATGTTTCCCCGTCAGGCTGGACGTATCTTCTCGATCGCTGTAGAACGGGAAATGTACCCGATCCCTCGATTGGCCAAAAGTTGGTCCCTGCTTGCCCTGAAGCTGGTGGCTAATGCCCTACTGGTGTCTCGAAACATGAAGTGTTCCCTCTCGCAGCAGCTCGCTCGGAATCGCAATGAATCCCCTGGTGATCGTCCAGCCTTTGGACAAAGAAGGACTGCCGACGTGTCGACGGCGAGCAGCCCAAAACCTACTTGATTTCCCCATGCATTTCGCGCGCATTGAGAAGTCAAAGGTCGGACACTGGAATCGGCGTCTCGTAGATGTGGTGCTGGAACTGCTGTGGCGGACTGTGTTGTGCCATCTTCGCCTGACACATCTGCTGGTAGTTGCACGTGTAGATGTTAAAGTTCGGCTGGTGGTACTCGATCTCGGGGAACGCTTTGGCAAACTCGAGGTCCTTTTCTTCCTTCAGCGAGTTGCGTTTGTTGTGCCAGTTTGGTCCAAGGGCGTCCACCAGGCGATGACGAAGCCGGTAAGCGACCAGAATGAAGGTAGTGACGGAGGCAGCTGACGCCACAAGGACGGCTCCAACGACGGCCCTATCCTTGTCCGATTGACGCTGATGGCAGCCAAGCAACTCCGAGCTGATCTCACGCAATGCCTCGCCTGCGAACCGCTCCGGGTACTGACAGATCACTTGGTTCTGTTCGGTTTCGATGGGTTTCTCGCGAAGTAGATCCTTCATCCAGCGCATATGACAATTGCAGACCAGAGGGTTCCCAGAGATGTCAAAGTTACGCAGCTGCTTCCACGGCAGAAGCTCCTCGCGGAACGTCCGGATGGCGTTGTCACGCAGGATAACGTTTTCGATATGCGGCAGCCCGGAGAAGGCTCCTTCGTCCAGCTCCACCAGGAGTCGGTTCGATGCGATCACGACCGTGTCAAGGTTGGTGTTGGAAGCGAACGCACCGGACTGGATGCGCTGTAGATTGAGCGCACCCGAGATGGATACTTTGCGCAGGTTCGACAACCCGTAGAACGCTCCCTCGGGGATGATTTCGAAATCGTTCTGACCGAGCGATAGTTCCTCCAGACGGCCAAGAATACTCAATGCCACGGTCGGTACCTTCAGCAGATGATTATCGGAGATGTCCAGGGATCGTAGGTTCTCCAGACCACGAAAGGTGTCGATCGTAAGGTTGACCAGCATCGAACCACGCACATCGAGCCGGCGCAAGTGCTGGAGGCCCTCGAACGACCCCGGGTGGATCTGATTCAACGTGTTCAACCCGAGGTAAAGTTCGGCCAGGAGTCGCACCGGTCGGAACGAAGGCGTCGGGATAACATTGATCGCATTATCGTCCAGATGAAGGATGCGCAGATTGGTCAAGCCGTCGAACGCGTCAGGGTGCAGCGTGCTGATCTGGTTCTCGCCCAGGTTCAGCTCCTCCAGCTTCGGCAGCGCACGGAACAAACTCTTCGTCACTTCCTCGATGAAGTTGCCCCGCAGGTTCAGCACACGCAGCTCGTTCATGCCCGCGAACGTTTTATTGCCGATCGACGAGATCTTGTTGTTGTTCAGATGCAACTGCAGCAGCCGCTTCTGGTACATGAAGATACTCTTCGGTACCCCGAGCAGATGGTTGTAGCTCAGGTCGAGCATCGTCAGCTCGGTGTAGAACTGGATCGACGAATCGATCGCCTTGATGCGGTTGAACTTAATAACCAACCGCTCGATGGCGGGATTCAGCGCGATCGGGAGCACATCTAGCTCACCCTCGCCACACGTCACGTGCAGTTTCACATCATCACACACACAGCGAGAAGGGCAGTAGGCAGCGGCCTCACTTGCCAGTGGCGCCAAAACACTGATCAACATCACGATCGCGAACATCTTCACTTGGATCATCTTGACGGAGGATGTTTTCTTAAGGTTCTAAGGTCCCGAAGACAAGATCACAACTGCTTCTTATTATTGCTCAAAGGTAAAAGAACCGTTCAAGACGAGAACGATCTTCAAACTGTGGCTTAAACCGGCCGGTTCGGCCCTTTTATGCCCACACGGACGGTCACTCACGAGAGAAAGATGATCGCATCCGAATGATCGTTTCTCATTCTCTTTCTATCTCTACGGGATGCACTCATTCTCTTTTCTTCGATGCAGTTTTCAGTGCATCTCTCTACCTTCTTTCCTTCTCAGGAAGGATGAGCATAGAATGAGGGAAAAATGAGGATCGAATCATGGAGATACCGTACCCAGCACCTTGAGAATCTCATCATTATTCGTCCCTTTACCTTCGGCTCTTTCCAACCCCTAAGCCCTCCGTTAACCGAACACAAGGCCGTAGAAAATCGCTCTCTTGGAAGCAGGGAAAACGAAAGAAAACCGAAAACCAACAGATTCGTCGATGCATATATGCATCGGAACTGCATCGTAGAACGAAATAGAAGCAAACGGTGAAGAAAGCAGCGCATAATTCGACGATTTATAGTCGACTGACGGCAAATACACCTGCGGCAGCGTGACTCTTCGGCTCGGAATAGGGATGAAATAGAGCCAGTTTGGCTTTCGGTCGTGTGATGACATTGTCGGAATTGGTAAGTTGTCTTTTAATTTAAAATTCTAAAATAAAAACAGCTCATCATCTTCCTGCCGCCCCACGCTTGGCGATTGTTGGTTTGCACTGCGAGAACTTCGGGTCGGATAGGCCCAAACTCCGGGAGCTACTAGGGCATCCAGTTTCCATAACATTTCAGCCAGCTAAACGTCCGGCGTGTGGGGCTGTGTTTTGTGCCCTGGGATGAATAATTCATACGAAAATCCCGTCCCATGTTGGACGCGCCCGGCGAGCAAGGATTCCGCCCCGTCAGCATCTAGCCGGCCACTTGATCCTTCGTCTTCTTGGGCGTCTGGATGTATGTTTTTCTGTGCCTTCACCCTCGAGTCAAGTGTCTCCGAGCTCGTCCCGGACGATGACTTTCAAACGCAGTGTGATGCAAGATGGTCCTTTTCGGGACTCGGGGAGTTAAACTCGACTTCCGACCGAGACAGAGGTCCGTCAGTGGGTATCATTGTTTTGATTTTATGTTCGGTGGGATTGCTCTTTATTCAATCCGTTCCGTTCCGTTTCGTTCGGTGTGACGAGGCTGGACGTTTCTTAAAGCGCGCCTGAAGATCAGCGCTGTCAGATAAGGGCTTCGTGTTTCACACTTTAAAACCAACGCTGGAAAGCCGTCCGTTTGTTTTCCCAATGCTTCTCGCTGAAGTGTGCGTTTGTTTGGTTTTCGTACGCTCTCCCTCCCGACAGGGCTTGGGGCTGCGCGCTAATTGAAGTAAAACAAAAACAGCTCCACTCTGGAGACCTCCTACAACGTGGACGCTTGGTGTGCAAAGTTAAGCGGAATATTATTGTTGATGCCTGCACACTGGTCAATGGCTCTCGAAAACAAACACGATCATGGAGTATATAATTGTATCGCATCATAACCGACGGGGTGTGATAAAGTTTTGTCGGGCAGGAAGTGTGTCTTCTTTTTTCGCTTTCCACGTTGGACGTTAGATAAAAATCTGCAACCTCACGCATTTCGATTGGAAAACCCACTATCAAACCAGTTGAACCTTCCATCTTCAGCGTGATTCAGCGGGTTGAAAATAAAATAAAAACCCACAAAACTTAGTCCGCAAGATTTTGGATAAACAGAACAACTAGGTTTTGGGTGAATCCATTTATCAAACTATTCCGTCCATAGAACATGTTAATTCTCAGAATGAATAATTCAAGAATGAAGTTAAGTTATGTCCTGTCTTCCCAAGGATGATGGAATTGTTTTAAAGTGTGAAAAATCGAGCGTTCAATGTTTGCTTCATTTGAGATAGTATTTTCGATGAACTTTATGGAGAAAAATTAAAAATGGAATGAAATAATTAAATTGAACACAAGGACTTATAGACAGTTTCAATATCATCATCGTTTTGGAAAAACATTAAAAAGCTGGTGACCTATTTCAGGTCGATTTTCTGCTTATCCGTGTTTTCCCATGATTGAATAAACATTATTCGACCCATGAAACGCCTCTCTCGTTCGAATTCATCCGTTCGAACAATCGATCTCGTATTTCCCAATAGGCATGTAAATTTTACATAATTCCAAATGGAATTCAATTAATTAAACTCACCCAGTTCACCTTGTTTCAGAAGGGGAAAGCCGGGGTTCATTTGGGTTGAAAATCGATACGTTTAGCGATGGACGTTAGTTGACCGTTGCTTGTTTTTATTTTTTCCTCCGTCTTCTTAAAATATTCGAAAGGTTGCAATAGAAGGCCGGAATTTATGTTGGGAAAAAAGGGCCTCTTCAGATCAAATGAGTGTTCAACCAGGAAGAAAAGGGGGTGCCTAATTGAAAACGCATTTCCTCTTCCCGTATGCTAATTTGTGATGCGTGTTAGCCACACTACCGAAACCGAACGGCGAGCATGATAGCCGTGGCGGATCGCTAAGTTCGTTGTCCACCTCGGCCAGTGTTTCCCGATATAGGAAAACAAAAGTAAACTAGTTTCCAGCTAGTTCCAGTCAGGTCACCGGGAATCTTCGACCCTTTCCGCCATAAGACAAATGGAAAGGTAAGCCGAATCGCACGAAGGGCGCCCGGAATTCGAAACCTGGGCTGGAGAAAAATGTCTGGGGAACCCCCTGGGGGAGATCGCAGTGACCATTTCGTCGCAGGAGAACGTGACGAGCCTTAACGCAATGAAAAATGACTCCCAAAACTCAAACCGAAGCTAGCTTCGAGTGTTTGGGGTCTGTTTGCTTTCTCTACTCGTCAACGCTCGTCCTGCTGGGCCTCCCGGAGCGAATTGACTGCAGGCTACAGGCGTGTCTTTTGGGCAGGAACCGAACGCCTCGGACGCCAGGAAATTATTGATGGTCAGTTTGTGGTACCTCGCGTCCACCCGTTCGGAGGACGGGGAACCAAGGGGTGACCTGGTAGCATAACCACTCCAGCTCCTAGCACAAACGGATCGTGTGCCAGAAGCATGAACTTGTTCGTCAGAACAAAGAACCCCTTGTGCGCACCTTCACCTGGTGGTGGGAAGGTCGGCGAAGACCCGGGGAAGAGCCGTCGAGAAATAAAACGGTTTACAAATGTAATTAAAAATTATAATTTATCATAGAACCTCCACTATTCGACGCACCTCAGACCGCATCAGAGTTCCAGACCGCTCTACTCCCGTCGCTCCAGTGAGCGCGCATCATTATTCTTGTAGTGGCGTTTAGAGGAAGAGTTTTTTCTTGTCCAAAATTTCCTACTCTCCTATTCTAGGCTTCGGACGATTTCCTCCAAGGAATTACGGATCATTTTTGTATCATCGCTTCTGGCTGCTAACCAGCTCTCAACGGGGTCCGAACGGAATTTAGAGCCTACGGCGTTCGCAAGCGGCAACGCACCCAAACCTCAAACCCCTTAGGACGAACCACTTTGAAGCGCCTTAAAAAAGGGGAAGCAAACCGATGAATGATTAAAGACCAAGACGATACCGAGAAACGCACGTTTCGATACTTCCCGTTCTAGCCTCAAGATTATTAATTTCGGCCGATGGGCCCCGGGGTCGATTCTTTTTTACCCACTTGGTGACTGAAAACGGTTCCCGAAGATTGAGGCCACCTCCGAGGCGAGCGGTCCTTATCTCGCTACCCCGTGTTTACCGACGGTCGTTTGCCTGCGGGCCGTGAATAAATGTTTGATTTAATTGCTGATCGTCGATCAGGCCTCGGCATTGCGGTCTGGCGTTGGGACTTGAAAATTAAACATTGCCCTCGTCAACGAAACGAACGTGGGGCGTCCCTTTCGAAGATGGCTGGACAAATTGATAGCTGTTATCTAGTTTTCTCTAACCGAGGTGAATACCGAAGTAGTCATCAGTGGGTAAGAGTTATGCTTATTTCAGGATGGTTAGAAAATGATGGTATATTCACTGGCTACGTCTCATCAGTAAGAAATTGAGCTATATTTGGTGTAGATTTTGAGTTCGTTGCTTTTAATTTATTAAATACCTCTTGACAGAAATGGGAGTCTTCAGATATGTTACGGTTATTGCAGACATTCTTTTGCTTAATTTAATAGATTATTAAATGAATAATGGATTCACAATGTACACAGTTTTATGCAAATTGTTATAATAATTTTTACTTCTCCAGTGACAATACAGTGGAGAACACAGATGCTCAGTTTCTTAAACATCTTGTTAAAGAGTATGAATATTTACAGAATACTACAAGAAATAACTTCACCCTTTTCTCGACATTCGGTTTGAGTTATGTATTTTCCTCCTTTCCCTAGCGCTCTTAAATTTCCTGCTAACAGTGTCATGTTCATGGCCCTGGATGTATGACTTCCACGCATCCCATCCATCCTAGACAATGATTTGACTTTGATAGTTTTTGTCGACGGCGGTTCGGCGATCTTCACAGCGCCGCATTTACATCGCCTTACAATGTCGTGGTCTGCTCGAGCGGTGCTGGTCGGGAAAACTTTCCCTTCGCCAGCCCTCTCCGCGACGATGCTCCACGGTGCTTGAATAATGAAGCACTAAAACACACTGGAACAATGGGCATTTGAAGGGGGTGCCTAAACTTCTTTATTTGTTCTACAAGTTAATTTTATCCCTCGTGCCGCCGGGGGAAACCGGTAGCAATTCGGCCAGAGTCGGTTTTCTTCCCCAAAGTACAAGACTTCAAGATTTTACTCTTCCCGCGTGATACTAGTTCTAAAACAAACACACTCATCCGACACCGTGCAGTGTGGAGGTGGCTGGGAAAAAGGGTACGGGGAACCCGATAATAGACGGAAAAATATGACTTAGTTAGCATTTTATGATCGGCGGAACCGGCGGCTTTGCGCGTTTGCCTAGATATGCAGTTGACTTCCGTCGTTAACCGACTGACAAGTGGATTATTATGTAGCAATGGGAACTGTAGATGTAGATCTGCGCCTCACGCCCAAGCTTATGCCGCGCGCACTTGGTTTTTCTGCAGCAGACCCTTTCGGAGCGCTTGGGAAAGTAAACAAAGACAGCGACTCCAGAACACCCGCCACGTGGAAACCGTCTCCGGAAGCGAAGTGTTCCGTGAGCCATGAGTGACAGCTCGCAGCGATGCGAAGAAGGAGCTGACGAAATGGTCCGTTTTTGGGCCTTTCCCGACCCGCTGGTCGTTTGTTGATGGACTTTCAACTCCACAACCACACCACCGTCCATCTTGGAAAAACGCAAACGTCAACAGTGAATCCGATTGCGAGGAGGCATAAATTTTCGCCCCGACCTAAGAGGCCTCCTAGGCGTCCGAGTTCTTCGGCGATAATTATCATAAATAAAGTATAATTATGGCCAGGTTTTGTTATGATAATTGGCAGCTGATTCCTAGACATTCGCCCGGACGCCCTCACCCCGGGAGGTTTCTGCTCGGGAGCTTCCTTAGCTTCGGCAAGTTTGCCAGTTGTACCCGAAAAGGGTATCCCGGGGGTTCCGAAATGATGGGTGTTTATTGCACACCCTCATAATTTCCCGAGGAGAAAGACATTCGCTGTCAGTTTGAAGGCACGCAGGAGCCTTTTCCAACCGTCGAGACCTCGGGAGCAATTGGCCGTGCTTAATGGACTGCGGCCTACGGTGACGATGACGTTTCCCCGTTCGTGCGTTTCGGTTCGCTCGCACGTTAAATTTGTTTCTGACAACCTCTCCCGAATGCAATTGTCCTTCAGTTGCAGCCGGGTTCGGGGCCATTTGCTGCAGCAAATGATGGTCTGATGTGTTGGACTGAGGTCATCCGATGGAATAGTGCAGTGGGTTCTAATTGCCTGCACATGCCAGCGGGAGAGCACCCTCGCAAGGACCTGGTGTGAGCGGTGAAGCACGAACTGTCATTGACAAACCAAGCTAAGGACGTTGCATGCAATTAGATTTTATTCTTCCAAGGCTACCTGAATCCAGAACGACTCCAGAGTTCCGTCAGACCTAATTCTTTGGCCCGTGAGTTTCAACAGACGTGTGAGCATCAATTACGAGCTCGAAGGTGATGGAAAACCTTCGAAATGCACTCAGAATTCCTGACACTCCACAAGGACTTCCTGGAAGTTTGGACTCGAACACTTCAGGGGCATAAACCAGCAGTAATGGCGGGACTCTTGTGGAAATACTTGGCCGCATCCTGGAACTAACCTCTCCGATAAACAAACAATTTTGACAGATCGTGCTGTCAGTTATCTCGCGAACCCTCTCGATGTGCGCCCCAAGAGGCATCGATTCGTTGGAAATTCCGTCAATCATGTGTGTTTTCGTGGTGCGGGGAGAAAATTTATTCAAATCACCAGCTTCACTCCAGTGCCCTGTTAGCCGCTCGCTTTGAAGAGCTCCCATTAATCGAACGCTAGCTCGCGGTTCGGCAGGCCCTCGCCGCTGGAGGACTTCAAGTCCCCTCCCCAAGCGAGGTGTGAAGTATGTGACGGTGAAGAGCGCGCAGAGAGGTCCGCTATCTCCGTGCGGTCTCGATATCGGGATTTGTTTCTTGATACGCCGCCCAAGAACGTTTGCATATCGTGCTTGGTCGGTAAATAACGACCGCGCCGGGGGGAAAATAAAAAGAAAGAAACCACACCACCAAAAGCACCGGCACCGAGCTTTCGCTCAACAGCTGCCACACTGGAGCCCACTTCTCCGGTGCGAGAATTCGATCTCGGCAGCCGAACAGCCTGAAACCTGTTGGATCATCAAGTGTGCCCCATTCGCCCACTTTACCGGCCGTTCTCGGCCTGCCTCCGCATAACTCCCCAATCGATAGCCACTCTCTGCCATCATTAACATTCTTCAGCTGCTGCTGCTTCTGCTGCTGCTGTGCGCCAACAAACCGTTTCAAAGCGTTTTCCAGCTTCCAGGCGGCCAAAAGCGCCCCGCTTAATGAAATTTACACTGAACGATTTTCAGAGCTGGGGCGGAACGGTTTATACACCCTTCGCCCGTCCGGATGCTTACCGCCGGAAACCGCCAATCCGCCCGTCGCCTTCTATCCCCTCCTCCTTATTTGCGCCCGGGACGGATCGGGTGTTTCGGGAGATCGGTGTGTGTGTTTTGGATTTCTTTGGTGAATCGGTGTTTTTTTCCTCTCCATTCTCCACCCCATACTTTTGCCGAATCCGTTTTTGATTTAATTTCCCGTCCAATTAATTAATCTCACATTAATACACTCGATGGAATTTACATATTTATTACAAACCCGACGGAAAGCGTTACCGGATTTCACATTTGGGAGCGAGTTTCTCTGGACTTATGGTGAAAATTATTTTTTCGTGAAACAGATTAAACAATTGCGTAAAATAAATCAGCTGCCATTTTTCTCCATTGTTAAATACGTAGAAAAAATTTCGATTAATTGATTTCGTTTAAACAAAATTACTTTTCAAAGAAACCAGTTCAAGAGACCTTTCAAAATGTAAAAAATCATTGAGAATTTTTAAATAAAATCTGCATCCTGATTGGAAATCCGATTTACAATAGGGCTAGTGTATATAAGTCAATAAATTAAAACTTCTTTAAATAACGTTTGGCTAAGCTTTAAAATACCTCATGGCAACTTCAGCCCATTTACCACCTTCGATACCGACCGCTCCTGGTTCTCCAGGTGTTTTAGCGCGGCTAATATTAGATGAATTCAGCCTTACGTAATTTTGCAAAATTAAGAGTTAAACATCTCAAACTTTCACCAAATGTTTTCTGCTAGTTACTTAAACAAACAGCTTAATTGGTTTCCGGCTACCTTTACTAGGAGCGCCACAGTAGCTCGTCTAATCCATTTCGATTAGCTTTGGGACACACTTTACTTTCTTTGGGTGTATTTTCATTTTTTGGTATTCATTTTCAATTTTGCATCCGAGAGAATTCAAATCAATATTTATTATTGATGATTCGTTGATATTAGATTCATTCATCAATGAGAATTTTGTTCGTGAATTTTGTCAGAGATATTTAAGAAGTTGCAAGAACATTGATGTTCTTAAGCTACTTGACGAAGATTTATCTTATTTATCATGTCCTGAGTTGTTTGACTGGGGGCATCGTCGACCCCATTTTTCCATGTCAATATAGACTTTAAACCTCCCTAGAGTGCCCAAAAAATGTAGAGGACATATAGCCTTAGTAGCTAGTCCTGTATGCAATAGAGGTTTATATCACCAGGTTAGCTTAAGAAGGCCCAGGAAGCTGGATTCGAGAGCCCTACCGGAGTAAATCCTTATTAAAGTAGAAGAAAAAGAAGATTTATCATGTCCTGAGTTTTTTTACTGGGGACATCGTTGAGACCATTTTTCCATGACAGTATAGAAATATTTTAAACCTCCTTAGAGTCGCCAAAAAATGTAGAAGTCGTCGGCAGTATTTTGTCCAACATCCTCCGACTACCATCCACTGTATACTGAATACGGATTCCCATTCGGGCCCTCTCAAACGCAGCTATCACTCAACGTGGCAAGGGTATCAGAGCCTGTTGCACGACGATCCCGGTTAAAACGCTAAACCGGTCGCATTAAAGTTAAGCAAGCTCACCTGACAAAACACACTCACCGATAGAATCGGACGCGTAGCGGTGGACACGGGGCCACGGGATTAAGCTACCCAAGTTCTTTTTCACACCACCCAAGCCATCAAACGATCATTAATCCAAATTTGACATAATATCGACCGGCACTCGGAGGTTGGACAGATCGGGGCGGTTGAATTTGAATATTCATTCGCCGGACGATGGGGGTTTTCTTTTTTCCCGGCGCGGTTCGACTGTTTAGCTACAGCTAAGGCAAATGCGATGCCCCGGTGTCAAGCTTTGAAAAATTCAGCACCCAACTCGGAACCCCTCAAGTGTGCTTTCACAGCTAACGAACTCGAGGAGAGGAGTAGAGATTGGCGTTCGAGGAAGTGCGCAAAAATGGTCAAGCCAAAACTGTGGAGAAGATACTCCTAGGAAGGGTAATTACATTTTCATGTGCTTTTTGGTGCTATCCTTCTCCATAAATTGACCTTAGAGGTCACAGACGATGAGCTACGAGCAGATGGGAATGTGCTGAACATGAACGGTTCTCCTCCGGTATGCAAATCGAGAGCTTGATTAGTCTCGATGGAGTTTGATCTATAATTGGGCCAGGGTTAAAGACCGAAAGAGTTTTATCTCGCCACGGGCAGCCAGGACTGGCCGAGAACTTCGCAAGAAGCCATTCAGAATTCGAACGAAGGTAAAAAGAACTAAAAATGATGAAATGATTTCTCCACTAATTAAGACCAGCCGCATGCCTGATATCGCTGAAATCAATCTTAAATTTTATCCAAAAGAATGGATGTTTTTATCCGTTCTCTCGTACGAACGCTGCCTTCTTCCTGGCGTGATAAGCAATCGTGGAAACGTGGATAATTAAGATATAAAATTCTAATCTCACTCGGAATTAATGTTACTCCGGCTCCTAGCCAACGCCAGTGGCATTCGGCTGGATATGATTTCCGATGGCGCTGCTCAAAGTCAGCAAATATTATTATTCAATAGCCAATAGCGAAAGGATTCGTATAATCGAGGCAAAATTGAATATTCATCTCCCTCCCCGGGTAACCCGGCCTGCCGTTTTTATTTTTCTACCTCCATTTGGGCCCGGTTTTGCTTCCCGACTTATGATGGATGGGTTTTTCGCACGAGGCGCGAGAGGCGAATAATGGGCATGGGGTCGTATATTTTTTACGAGCCCATCAAAATCCCTCCCCGGAGCCCGGATGGTTGTGGTCGTTTCGAGCCGATGTAAATAGAGATGCAGTGATAGAATTTTGGTATCAAATCCATCTCAAAGTCATCCGTTTATTGATCATGCTTGTTTTGGATTTGGAGTGGATACGAGCGGATAGAATATTAAACGGATTTTGTGAAGAACGTTTGAGAGATGGTTTAAACATCGAAACATTAAAAATCAAGCACCGAGTCAAGAAAAAAGCAATACAAAATATGCGGATTCCATCAAAAAGCAAATAAAAACTTTCGTTTTACTAAATCAGCACCAAATTAAACATACTCCTAATTATCGTTTTCGTTAGGCAAATTGAATAAATTCTCAACCTACCAGAACATTGAACCCATTGCTGCGAGCAATTTACATTCAATCCATTTTTGGGTGGAGCATCGTTGACGTCTTCATGCTATATGAGGCCATTCACCCATGCACAAGCTCTTGCCTTTAAGCCCTTCTGCGATAAAGGCATAAAATGTTTTATGACACTCAACGCGGTCCATTTTGCATCGTCAATAAAATCGAATCAAACAGCTTGGCACAATTTGGAAATGGCGATGAATGGCCCTTGGAGGCAGTGATACTTCTATATCTTGCTTAGCTACCCGGTTTTGGAGGAAAAGTGGTGTGCAGGAAAACCAGTTTCCTTATCACGAGAATGTATGTTCATTTGGGTTGTACCATTTCGTTGGCTTCAATTTATTTCATTACAGGGCGAGTCCGTGCCTTAGTTTAAGAAACTCAAAAGAGGAACTTAAAATTCCGTATGAGTTCCGATTTTAATTGTGTGCAGCTTTTTGTTGAAGTTCTTTTTCTTTAAACCTCACTATCAGCGATTTGCGAAGCTGGGAGGAAAATCATCTTACTACTGGCTTCTTGGATGAGGATCCTAAGATGAGGAAAATTTTAATTAATCGATTAAATGAACGAACGTGCAAAGTGAAGGTGGAAAATTTCGTAATCTGCTAAGGTAAGTATCCGGTAACAAAGGCTCTAACCAGCATTTCCTCGCACTTTAGTTGGGAGTACGATGGGAAAAGTTTTATTTGCTTTCCGGCATCCATATAACCCTTTACGATGGTACGTGCCGCGCCTGAAGATGATCGTACCGCCGATGATCATTCGCTCGTAATGTTGCGGCACGAAAAGAAATTCTACCGTACGCCAATTCGATTCACGAAAGAAAGAAAACCAAAAATGGACCGATTGAGTTAGTTGGCTGGAAAATCGTTCACCGAGCGAGCTCGCAACGTGGTGTGAATTGATTTATGGCGAATATGCCAGTTTGGATTATAATAACTCCTGGGCTCCTTTTGCCGGGAACTGGACGCAGGATAAGCGGATTATGCTGTTCCCGGGTTAGCGCTGGTCAATTAGTTTGCATCGCATACGCCGCTTCGCGTGGCTAACGCAAAGAAACCCTGGAAGCTAATTGGCCCCCGCGAGCGAAGCATAACCGCTCGGGCCAGGCCATAAACGGGCTCCTGGAGAAAGGCTCCCGCGTGGTTTGAGTGATATTTATTTTAACCCCTAATGAGTCTCGTGCTGGGTGCTGCAACGGTTTGTGGCTTCCAGCCACATATCATTAGTCCGTTTTACAGGAACTGGCGATGTTTATCAATCGTCCGTCAGGCGTGGCTCACCGAAAAAGAACGTTCCTCGAGGAGCGGTTGGACGTCGTGTGCGTGACTGGGGCGCCTTTTAAAATGTTAATATAATTTAGCGCAATTTATGTGTCCTAATCCAATGCTAAAGAGCATATTTAAGAAGGAACGCTACACGGTTTAAGTAGTTCTTTGCATAATTTAGTTTTATCCACCATAAAACAATTTGAATCTCAAGTAGAGTGGTTCAACAACGCTGAACAAAGAGCAATTATTTACAGACTTATGGACCCCTTTTAAAAATATGTCCGAAGGCTTTTCTAAGTACCTCCAATTTGTTGGTCACAAACAAACATGTTATACAGCACGGAAATTTACTCTTTTCCATGTAGACATATTTTTTTTAAATACTTCGCTGGGCAATCTGTAGCAATCAATCTCGCTCCGAAACGGAAGAATATTTGTCGATGTGGAAAGCCACCGGTTAAGCTGATTGACGCTAAAACGTGAATCAATCAAATGAATAATTCAAACCGGATCGGAAAGCCTGCGAAATGCACTCCTTTTCGATGTTTTCCAAATCGTTCGGCCATGAATATCGTTGCGGGCAGGTGAGTGGTGGATGTGGCTGCATGGCAAATACTCGATTTTCTGCTCGATCTGCACATCCATCCTTCTCCTTTTGCCTCCTCCACGCCAGGGAGGAAAAACGGTTTACCCCTTCCCACGTCGGTGCATTTCGGTGATGGAGAAGGATTCATCGAATTCTAGGCCGACCCCGGTACAATAACAATAAACAATCCCGATCCAAATCCACCACCGAATCCTAAAACCCGACGACAATCAACAGGACTTTCGGCTTTCCATTGTCCAACGACGAGGGGGGAGATAGGTGGCGGTGGTGCGGGAAAATAAATATATCGGTACAGAAAATCATACCTGCCTGACCGGGGGGTTTTAGAGAAAGGACATTAATTTATGCATCGGTCGCAGAAACAACATTCTCATGCACCCTGCACGGCCTTCCGTCTGCATCTGGCACTGATTTCTGACCTGATCCTTGATCGAACGAAATAAAAGAAACCTCTTTTTCCTGCAATGTATTCATTTTCCTTTTTTTTTTGTTTTGTCATCCGACGCTCTTTGTTCGTGATAAACGAAATCATTCATTTTTCGGGACGGCTACTCCGCACCACCTTCACCATCTTTGTCCCGTTCCGCGTACCAAGTGTTCGGGGGTTCCGTGTGGAAATTAAAACCAAACATTGGGAAGGTAAATCCTGGAAAAAGAATATGTTTTGCTAATCCAAAATGCAAAATAAATGCACACAAAAGGCAGCAGGTGAGGTTAAGCTTCGCTTGTCCGCCGCGTTCGGTTGAAAGGATTTTCCACATTTTTATCTTTTTGTGTCCATCCTGCCGAGGCCAACAGGATATAAAGAGAGAGGGATAGGAAGTGTGGATGACGAAGCGAAAGAAGCGGAACGGTGTCCCGATGGCCGATCGGTTGTGGCGGAAGGTTGCCCTCGGCATCCTTGTACGCATCCGTGTCCACCCGAAAGGATTAATGAAGTGCATATTGTTATTTCTGTAGCAGATCTCGATGGTTAGATGCGCCATGTTTCAAAAACCGGACGGCGCACACACACACACACACCCGGCAACCCGGTCAGGCAAAGTCGGCTCCGATGGTACTCCGACACACACCTTTACCTCATGGGAAAAAGGACGCCAAAGGGGTCAAAGCGCGTCCCGTTCCAGGAGACCGCTCCTCGAAGCACGAAAGAGGTGAGATCAGATAAAAAAAGGATTTTTCTGACCAAATCGCAACACGCCCGAGCAGGTGGTGGAAATGTTAAGCGCTCATGTTTCGTGTTCGTAGTTTTATATTTTATCCTGCGTTTTCCTGCTTTTTTTTTCTTTTTCGCCAAAGCGTCGTGACGAGCAGACGCGCGTGTTTTCTTGAGCCCGTGGCTTCACAGCCTTTCGGTCCGGATCCGATCTTTCCGACGTGATGTTTGTGGTTTGTGCAAAAACGGCCAGACTCGGTGCTGCTTGTTATTTTGTTTTCTTTATCCCCGGGGGCGATGTGTGTCATATTTTTCATACCGAAGAACGATGCAGCCTGAAAATTGCAAGCACGCGAACAGACCCGGCCAGGGCCAATCTCTTTCGTTGGCGAGTGTTTGGTCGAAAATCGGTTACTTTAATTATGGTTTTGCACTCCGAGCAACATCCGCTCGCAAATCAGTTTGATCGGTGCCGTCGGGGGTGGTTATATTTTTGGTTCCCAGCCGAGATATTAATCATTCGGCAGCTGATGCAATGCTAGAACGAGTCACGGATTGGAAGAGAGGAGTTGTAGGAAACGGTACAGTGCTTCACAATCGAAACAGAGGTGTTATGGATGAATTTTTGATTTGATTGTTTTGAATGTTTTATTTATTTTATACAAAACAATATTTTATAAGCTTACATTTATTTAAAAAAAACGGGGTTTTATTAGTTCATGTTTTGTTTTTAAATGCAAAAAAAATGTTGTTGAAAGATGTTTCGCTTACAATGATAAGTAAATCGCAAAGCCTATTTATATTTCAAGTGCAGGTGAATGTTGATATAACCGTACAGAAATGAAGCTGAACACACGCCGATTGGAAGCGTCAAAGTCTACCACTTCACAGCATCGTAATTCATTACGTTGTGCTTTGATGGATTCCCAATTTCCCAAGACAGTCTCATGAGTGTTACTAGAGGAACAGCACGCAAGCCAGATGATAACCCCATTGCTATTCGCAACATTAATGGAAATTTGTTTTTTATTTATTTGTGATTACTACCATCTTCAAGTATTCCTTACATCCACAAATACTTGACACATCCAGCCTGGTCGGTTCCTCCTCTGAAGCTGTTTGGCTCAATTGCTATCGTCAATAATGTGAGAAGAAGCTGTCAATCTTTGTAACGTGCTCCTGCAGGGTACATACATAAGACTTGATAATACATGAATTCTACATTTTGAAATGCGCAATTTTGCGCTGATACTCACCAGGTTCCTTCACGTAGGTACGCGATAACCTTTGGTAGAGGTAATCCATTGAATGCAGTGCCTCGAACTATACCATACGCTCCCACATTCTCGAACACAACACTATCTCCGATGTGAAGCTCCGGCAGCAGTATGTCCTGCAGAATTACGTCCGAGGAATCGCATGTGGGACCCCAAACAGATGAGTTGTACTTTCTGGCATCGGGCGTGTGCTGTACGATCGGGATCGCTTCTTGACCTTCATGGTGCGTAAAGGAGAATGTCCCGTATATACCATCGTTTAGGTAGTAGAAAATCCTTGTACGGTCGGACCCATCTTCTTGGCGTTCTGTCACTATACGTTTGGATTCCACAAACGAAACCAGCGTGACCGCAGAGGCTACGAAGAATCGCCCCGGTTCGGCAATAATTCGGACGTTTTCTTCTACCGGAAAGAAGCGATCGATAGCCTGTGTGATTGTCTGAGCGTATCGATCGATCGGTTTGTAACGATCCCCCGGGAATCCTCCACCAATGTCCAGAAGACTCAGCTCGAATCCAACACTCTTCGCGTAGTCGAACAGACCGCGGGCCGACTGGATCGCATGATAGTAAACTTCGGGCTCCTCGCAGTCCGATCCAACGTGGAAACTTATTCCGACTACTTCCAATGACAGTTGGGCCGCCTTGCGCAGCAATGCTGGCGCTTCGTTGATAGGATCACAGCCGAACTTCTTGCCCAACACGCAGCGCACCTTCAGCGCGTCATGGCGTATACGCAACACCAGCTGGGCCTCCGGATAGTGCTGGTGAATCTTCTCCAGCTCGAACGCACTGTCAAACGTCATGAAGGATACCTTTTTCGAGCGTGCATACAACAGTGACGATATCGATTTAGCCGGTTGCGCGAAAATTATCCGGCCCGGTTCCACACCGAAGTCGAGCATGCGCTCCAGCTCACCCTTGGATGCGCAGTCGAATCCGAGCCCGAGCACTGTCATTGTCTGCAAAATGCGTGGATCATCGTTGCACTTAATAGCATAGTAAGGTTCAACTCGTGGCAGCTGCTTACACCAGCTTCTGTGCTTGCGAACAACATCATCCAAATCCAGCACGTGAATCGGATCCTCGTGTGGACCAGTGTGAATGATATCACGAACCACGTCCTCGATCAACATTTCATCTTTGATCAACTTCACGTTGGTGGTGCACTTTAGTGAACTCATTTTCTTTTCACTTTCTTCAGCTTTTCGTAGATAAAATTTAGCGAACGACTTGAGCACTCAATCTGTACGATAATTCGCAACACTTAAACAGCAATACAGGTATGATTCTAAGTTGCTAGCACTGGACTGATGAATCAAAATTTACGGCATAAGATTTTTATACTCACCACGGCATACGCCGATGAAACGATGACATCATTATAATTCCAGAAACATTATTCGACCCCTATTGGTTGAACACTCTGGATTCTGGAACACTCTACGAAATTAATCTACATTGGGTTGATAAGATGATATTTTAACACATTTAAGCTCCTTGACTTGTTGCTAACTAAGGCTCAGCAAAGCGATAATTATACGTAATTTCAAAGCCTAGGGGAAATCCCTAACGTCATGAGGAACCTTCTGGAAAAAGCGATTTGTATATTCCAATCTTCAGCCAAAGATTGCTTTTTCCAAGTGCTTCCATATAGGGCGGGTTTTTGGAAACAAGAAAAAACATGCCGTTTCATTCAAAGCATACCAAGGAAAATCCTATTAATTTCTGTTGTACGAACGTTCAACCGCTTGAAGTCAAAATTTTTGAAAATGTCTAAAGGAAACGCCTAGGAAAAGGTAAATTATTAACATGTCTATAAGGTACAACAAAAATGGTAAATATCACGGATTGTCGCTGCAAATTTTCCATTATTGTAGCAAAAGTTGTAAGTTGGTTTGCACCATGTTGAGTTCTTTTGCTATTCTTAATAATGGCATAATGTCAAAAATGTTTATGACATGTTTTGTGTGAAATACATTTTTGTTATTACTGCTGGAATCTAGTACATCTTTGAAAGTTGATGAGGAATACTGCTGGCTCCCGAGAAATAGGTGACATGACAGTCAACGTTTTAACTATGCATTTTTAGTGAAATAAAATCCACTCGCACTCGGCGGTGGTTTTATTTTTGGTTTTTGGTGAAGATAATAATTATTTATTTGATAACATGTTGTTTCATTAATCGTTATTTTAATTGGATTTTTTATTATTTAATTGGATTAAGATTTTTAGTTTATTCAATTTGAACCAATGTTTGAACTTCACTTGAGTAGAACCAGAAAAAAGTTCCGCAACATAAAAATAGGACTGAATTATTATCTTGTCACGGTTCTGTTTTAACTCTTGAATGTAATACGAAACTATTTCATAATGAGGAGCAATACAAAGCAAAACCAACGATTAAGGACAGGTATATGATTATTCTACCATGCTGAAATGTAAATGAACGGCTCATTGTAGAAGCATTCAAAATGTAATAAAAAACAACGAAAAAGAATTGAAAAGCTGATTGTTCATGTAGAAAATCAATAAATTTAATAAGTATGGGAAGACGCTTTTGCAGCTCTTTTAATTGGGTTATAATTTAAAACCAGTTAGGTGGGTCTGATTAAAACCTACGGGACAACATGGTATACGATAAGAAAAGCAACAACGACAACACGATCGGAATGCAGCGTATTTCAACAAGGCGTACTGAATGTGACACACTTTTCCATGTCGTTTGCACAAAGACCGTGCGTTTTTTGCGAGGAAATTTGTTTTCCCTCACCTACCTACAAAGGGAAAAAAGCTTTAATCCAATATATTATAAAACACGCAACGCATATGACAATGACAAGTGATCACGTACAGCGTGTCCCCTTTTTTTCCTCCACCGAAGGCACCCCGAGCAACTCCCGGTGCCATCCTGCGCCGGCAGCATGAAGTGGCCACAGTATAGCTATTTAGGCGACTGAGGGCACAATTTTCTTACTCGGCATGCCACGCGCGAGCTTCCCACGCCCCACGATAGACCCTTTCCGGAGGCTTCGCGAATGTCGCTAATGTGAACGATGCAGGATCCCACTTAACCCCACGGGAAGGTGAAACGGGGGACGGTCGGTCCGGCGGAGCAACATGGCGAACATGTTCCAGCACCCAGGACGGGTGTGGTTAAGCATCTGGAGAGAGAATGCTCGTTCGAAGGACAACACGTGCTGGCTTGGAGCGGAAGCGGCCCACCAGGAGGTGTAGATAAAAATAACTTACTATCACTTCCGCTCGGCAGGATGCTGGAGTGTCTTTTCCGGTGCCCTGGCCATGGGAGCGCGTACGTGTGCAGGAAGCTATGTTTTGTTATGGTTTCTTTTCTTTATTTTACTCCTTGTTACATTCCCGGGAAGGTGGAGAAAATTTTCTATCGCACACTTTCAAACAATGCGGCGAGCATTCATCAAACGAACGTGTGACTTTTATGGCCAGATGGTTTTGCCATGCGACGTGGGAAAACTTCCCGTCGGTGGGGAACTTTTTTGTCTTGTTTCGTTTACTACGGTTTGCTTCGGATGCTGCCCGGAAACGGATACTTCTTATCGGATAGATCGAGCGACGATTTGTAAATGCAATCGAAACGAAAACGAGTACTGTGCACGATAGGATACGTTGTATTCGTGTAACGGAACATGAACGAGTTAAATATTTGTATTTCTTGAGAACAAAAGCAGCTAACTGATAGCGTCTATGGAAAGTAATAGAGATTAAAGCAACAATAAATGTTTTCTGATGATTAATCTAACATTTTTGAACTAAGAACCCTCTTCTTCATTCGGGCGGATTAACAATAATTTTGTTTCTATACCTTTGTTTAATTTCAAAATCCTTTCCACATCCACTTTCTAATTCATGATCTCCAGAAAAAGCAGAAAACCTTGGTAGGAAATAAAACTCAACCAAAAGTAATTCTTCATAGCAAATGGCTTCAAATTTAAACCTGATTACGAATAGAACGTTGTTCCAAGTGTAACTTTCCGTGTATAACTCTGTGTCCTGAAGCGTGAAAACATGCCGCCTTATCTGTGGGCAACACACCTTCAACCACCGTGCGTCGCATTTGGGTGCGCCTTAGTAAATCTTTTATTTATGACTCCGTACCGCCGCTCATCGCTCGTCACTCCCGGATCGCTTATAATTTCCGTCTGGTCAAGCGGAGTAGAATTTTAATTAGGTTTTGCCCGTCCGCACCTGCAGGGTGCAAAACCGAACCTTCAACCGGCGTGTATGCAAGCCGGACCGTGGCCAGACATCAACAACAGACGCACTCCCACACATGCACACACGCACATGAAAAACAACCGTTTTTCCAAGCTCCACTGCACCGGTGGGAGTGAAGTACAGGTGGTGGGAAAATTTGCCTTTCACCCTCGGGTGTTGACCAGGTGCTCGACCGGCCCGGGAAAAACCCCATGCACCAGGGGGCTGCTGCAGCTTGCCTGCAGTAAACGGCAGCGACGGCACAAAAGCGGGTCTTAGCAGCTTGGTAATTAAGTTTGAGATTATCCGGTTTTTGTGTTGCCGGCTAAACTCATTAAACTTTTTGCGAAGCGATAGGGAAAACTTTGCCGGTGTTGGCATTGGCACACAAACGCTGCATGTAGCATCCCTCACACACGTGTGGTCAAATGGTGAAGTAAATGGATTGGTGGACGTAGGAATTTTATCTTAACACCTCCTAGAGTGCACGTCTAATGATGTGGAATGTGTTTTTGCCGTTCGTTGCGCTTTGGTAATTTGTTTTCCATAGTTTGCAGAACGAGCTAGTTTTTTCGAAGGTTGAGTCATCACAAACATTTTGTTTTATAAAAAGAAGAGTGCAATCAATCGAAACAAGTTAAATATATTCATGCGGGTATTTTATTTTTGGTAAGTTTTCTTTGAAAACTGTTATTTTTATTTCTTTATCCAATTGATCTCTTCACACTCTTCCAATAGGTCGGTTTGCTAGTTTCGCATTGCCAAAACGACCGCAATGTTTCGTTTCCGTTTTTTCATTCACTTGTTAGCAATCTGATCCTTGCTGCATAGCACAGAAATTTTCACAGAAAGACGCCGTTAAGTGGCAAATTTAGCAGCACACAATTAACTTTTTGCCACCGCAGAGTTGAAAGGAAAAATTGTGTGAGAAGGAAAAGAAATTAAAAAGGGCCTTGGCCTCGGTTTATCAAGAGTACTAGAGGCGTAAATTGGTTGTTGATAGCAGCAAAACTACCAACAGCCGCCTTTGCCAAGAAGTCGGAAGTTCTTGCATAGCAGGGAAGAATTGGAGAGAAGTTGGAGCAGAGAGTGATGAAAATCAGAAAACATCAAAGGACGGACTCGAATAGAGAACCCACGATTTTTGGATACTTTTCGTAGCTTTACTAGACATAAAAAAGTATCATGAAGTAAATAAAAAAAGTAAAATTGAAGCAACTTCTAAAAACTGTGAAAAATAGCTTGTAATGGTCTTCTTAAAAAATCGGAGATTTTCAGGCAGTTAAACTTTCAATTTTTTGCAAATTGTATCACTACATACTTAAGTACAAATTTCGTTAATCCTGTAAAGTAGCTTGTAACAGTTTTCGTAAAATATTTAGCTTTTGTGGTATCAGTCAATTTTATCACTTGCTTACGAACAAATTTCGTTAACGGCTGCAAGCAACCTTGGAGGTATTTTTATACCAAAAATGTTTTTTTTTTCAGTTCTTTGCAAAACGTTAGTATCTATTGCACAATACATTACTTTTTCCTCTCCTCTTAACGGAAATTCATGGTTCGTCGTACGAAAAAATCGGAAACAGGGAAAACTTTCATAGTTTAAATTCTCTTAGTAAAGTTGTTGATTTTGTTTTTGCACAACTTAGTGTATCATATAATTCCTGTTGGTTTCTAAGGAGTCCAACTTCCCTTTTCCGTAGTTGGATTCAAAAACGCCTCACGAAATCTATTTGTTTTTCTATCTTTTCTTTGTTCTAACACATCTCCTTCTATTATGGGAAATTATGCCTAGATAATTCACATTAAGTATAGTCTGCAGCGATTGAAACAATTCCTTAATTATATTAATTCTAATCAAAATTTTCCATAAGACAGCCACGAAAATGACTGTGGATTTTCTTAGCACGAGGAAGCAAGGGTTTTATCAAATGTGCAATGTTTTACCATAATTAAAACTTTATGTTTGAATTAACAAAATTTTTCGCTCATGATTGTTTTTGTACTAAGGATACATTATTACATAGTTCTATCATAGTCCGCTGATGCCAATCATAATCTATGGAAAACGCTTAGCTCCTCTCCAGTTTCTCAATTGGAGTTTTCCGAAGAGGATTCAAATTTCGTGAACTCAAATCAACTTTTGATCGGAAGCACCCTTCCTTGAATGAAAAGCGTTACGGTGGCATCCTCAGAATTCGAGGACAAAGAAAATCCATTATGACTTCCTTCCTGTTTCGGTTGATGGGAACGTCAAGGCCCAAACCCTCCTCCAAGGGGTCCTTTGTATTGACTTTATTCGATCAAACGTAAACTCATCCAAAGCACTTCGGGTACGAGAGTACGCGAACCCCGTTCGAGCTCTAATCGATTCTTGTCTGTCAAAATTTACAAGCAACTTCCCAACCGGTAAGGTAAGTTTTCCTTCGATCGTGGGGAGCAGCCACCGCCCCCTGAGGAGCTTGTCCGTGTGTGCGCGTTTTCCTTTTCCGCTCCTTGGCACAACGAAAATGAAAAGGTGGAAATTGGTTGTGTCACATTCAATTTGCACCGTATAAACCCGCACGTTGATAGGCATTTCCCGACCGAGGCGATTCGCAGGCAGCCGTCATCGATGGATTTTCCCAGAAATTTCCACGGGTTTGGTACACCGGTTCAATGGTGCAGTTCCTTCGTTTCCGTCAACTTTTCTTTCATTCACGATTTGGATTTTCCGTGCTTCCTAGCGTTGTTTCATTCCCCATTTCATTGGCTCTATCTACGTTCGGCTTCCAACGTTGGATGACACAATCACGCCCGAAAATCGAAAATCTTCCCCAAAAACCCCGTCACATCCTTAGTGTCGACCGCGATTCGCGCCGCACCGAGTGGGATGTTATGTAAATCTTTAAACCCATTTTTCCAGATAACGTCATCTGTCAGGGCTGTCAGCGTATCCGACTGGTGTAAGCGGAAAATCGGATGGGAAAAACACTCACCCACATACACAGACACACGTCCAAGGATGTGAGCGAAGAGTCCCGGGTTCGAATAATGTTCAACCGCTTCGGGAAAGCAGCAGCAGCGGTGGAGGGAACGATATGCGTGAGAAATTAAATGCACGCCAACTTCCGGCACGCCGACGATCGGACCAGACAGTTTTCCGAGCTTCCTTTTTCGCGCCCGTTCGGTGCGGTGGAAAGTCCCGGACACATTATGCTTATGTGAAAGCTTGTCCGGAAACTTTCTTTCCGCGCCGACATGCAGCGGACGGAAGTCTTCCACCTTTCGTTTTTCCGAACCCCCGCCGAGGACGGGACGTTGTTTTTGGCACGTGTTTCCACTGTTGGCCATTTCTTCCGTATCATTCATATCGTTCCCGCCCTCCTGGTCGGTGACGGTGGTATCTTGCACCACTTCCTTCCCAGTTCGCTCCGGACATGTCGGTGGTTCCCATGCTCATGTTTGCGGCTGCCAATCAAAGCACTTCATTGCTTATGCAACGTTCGTACAGTAGATTCATCGGCGTGGAACATCCCTGCCCGTCCTCCGGTCCGTCCGCTTCCGGTCCCGCTTTTCCTTCCGTTCCGTTCCACGGGTTCGGCTAATTTTTCCCACTTTTCCCATCCGTCACGCGAACCGAATGGCGAGTTCTTTCGGCGCAAATCTGGTTGCGCTTCTGATTATCCTTCCCCGTAGTCCGCTTTACGGTAAAGCTATTATCCATGCTGCGTGTCCAAGGCACGCCGGCGGAGAAAATGAATCAAAGCAAACGCAGGCCTGTGAAAGAAAGCATACAAAAAATTCCTTACGGTATTCACTCCTATCGCACTGCTGGTTTTTACTTGCTTCCTCGC
>KE525329.1:114241-127560 GCA_000441895.2 Anopheles sinensis
GTCGGTGACGGTGGTATCTTGCACCACTTCCTTCCCAGTTCGCTCCGGACATGTCGGTGTTCCCATGCTCATGTTTGCGGCTGCCAATCAAAGCACTTCATTGCTTATGCAACGTTCGTACAGTAGATTCATCGGCGTGGAACATCCCTGCCCGTCCTCCGGTCCGTCCGCTTCCGGTCCCGCTTTTCCTTCCGTTCCGTTCCACGGGTTCGGCTAATTTTTCCCACTTTTCCCATCCGTCACGCGAACCGAATGGCGAGTTCTTTCGGCGCAAATCTGGTTGCGCTTCTGATTATCCTTCCCCGTAGTCCGCTTTACGGTAAAGCTATTATCCATGCTGCGTGTCCAAGGCACGCCGGCGGACAAAATGAATCAAAGCAAACGCAGGCCTGTGAAAGGAAGCATACAAAAAATTCCTTACGGTATTCACTCCTATCGCACTGCTGGTTTTTTACTTGCTTCCTCGCAGATTCCCACTCGATTGTAGGATTTTTCTTTTGCGAACTTATTCTGTTTCCTAATTTTGTTTTGAAATACACTAAATAATT
This sequence comes from Anopheles sinensis, assembly GCA_000441895.2. Taxonomy (NCBI): domain Eukaryota; kingdom Metazoa; phylum Arthropoda; class Insecta; order Diptera; family Culicidae; genus Anopheles; species Anopheles sinensis. Next base: position 114,790 of record KE525329.1, read on the forward strand.
TTTTTTCAATTAGAGCAGAATGTAAAGTGCAACCATGTTTTTCTCTCGTTTTATCATCTACTGTTTACTCATGTTTATTCTCAAACGTAAACTAGCTTGAAATAAAGCGCACAATATTAAATAGTTCTACCATCTACAGTTTACTCAAGTTAATCCTAAAAACACAAATAAGCTTGAAATAAAGTGCTTATATTTGATTTAAACTTTATGTTCACCGATGAATTTAAAAGGTGGGATAAACAAATAGTAGTTGAATTAGCAAGTATATTTAAAAAACATACAAACATTATTTGTGGCCTGCACATAGTAAAAGAAAGCAAATAAATAATTACAAAACAATTTAAAACTGCTCTAACACCATTCGTTTTTAAGAAAGCCAACGTATAAATTTGATTTATTTTAAAGACAGTCCTAAGCCTTTTATAAAGTTTACAAGCTTAACATTTCATCCACATCACTCCATCTAATAAGAAGAATGGTTTTGTCAGCTGGCGAGAATATTTAATTTCTCGATTATTGTTTTCGCGCGTGCTAGTGCAGCAGCTTCTCCACCGAAACTATACCAGACTCTCCTCGACTTCTTGTTTACGATCGTGTCATATAAAAACCAAAGAAAGTTTCCACCCGCCCAGCGTAATCTGTAAAATGTGTTGCATTGCGAAGGGCTGCTCGTTCAGCGCACAACTGCTTTGATTCTTACGTACCAAAGAAGCTTGGAGGGTTTTTTTGTTTTTCATTTTACTTCAAGGATTGAAAGATTTTCTTTTCACTTCACAACCGACAGACGTGACGCGCATTCGCAATCTGTGGTGGTAGAGCCCGAACGGCCCTCACTGGAAGGCTTTTACCCATTTTCCGGCAGGATCCACATACGCCGTCCGTGGTGTAGCTTTTACTTTATTCGCTTGCTCGAGGAAGAGCTTCTGGGGTCCATATTTTCCACCGGAAGAGCTTAACTTCGGCGCGAGAAACCTTCTAGCGGCTTGGATAAAACAGTACGCTCGGTTCGTTCCAGTTGCTTTTGGGAAGCCAACATGTTCGGTTAAGTTTATGACCCACCATTGTTGGATCTGTGAGTGACAGTTGTGAAGCGTGGTTTCAACAAATAAAAGAATCCTTATGAGAGAAAACTCTACCAGATTGTGTAGCATAATGTGAGTTTTCACTTCGGGAGTACATTTTATTACCTTTTACAATTTACGGTCTAGTTTAAAATTTACTTTAAAAATCCAGACTAAATCGTAGAAAATTGTGGTCACTTTTTGAAGAAAAATGTAAACTGATTTCCTGTCAAATATTCGTCGTTCGTAGAAAATATTCATCAATCTTTCATATGCTCCTTTTCCTCTAATTTATTATTCTCCACACTCGCCAGTCATTCCCACCATTCGTATTCTTTTCCAGTCGTCCAATTTTCCATTAATTTTCCAAGAAAGTGAAAACGCGTAGCCTTACTTTTGGCTTCGTTTCCGACTTGCAACAACCTCCGCCCGGCATCGGGATGAATGTGCGTTGCTCGGGGGACATCCTTTTCCGGAAAAAAGGCTGGTGCGCTCTCGAAGATGGCAGCGCAGGAGATTCATGAATTTTAATTTTCATACAGCGCACCGAGCGTTCACGTTCAGTTTGTTATTATTTTCCTCGCATTTTTCGCTCGCTTGGCCTCGAGCAATGACTGGGAAAACAAAAAGCTACAGTGTGCCTTAGTACTTTCCAATTCGGAAAGCCCAGTCGCCTTCTCTTCATGGCCAATGATCCCGACATTATTGTTGGGCTTTTCTCGTTTTCTATTCATTATTCGCCGCTGCTTCTGGCAGTCACCTTACTGACGTAACATTTGTCGGCGAACATGGGCAAACATAGCAACCAAGCAATTGGTAAATGGAAATCATAGGATGAGCGCGTTCCATCACAATACGACGAATGTTTAAAAATAAATATTACAGACATGGAAACGAAGTAAGGTTCGTGGTGTTTGTTGAGATGCCTGTTTTTATAGACAAAATTTACGTCAAATGTTTCATTCATCTACAACGTGTCACAAAGGACCGTAATATTTTTGTTGATTAATAAAAGCCATATTAGAGTGGTCTTCATCATGAATGAAGTCGTCGCGACGTTCAATTAAGCTGTCTGGCTCAATTTATGTTTTTCACAAAACGAACATTTCCAAATGCCTTTTCAATTGACCAAGAGTTGCCTATTTCAGGTCCCATTAGATGTTCAAATGAATTTGCAATGCAATTCGAATGAATGAAAAATGTTTGAACTTGTTTTATTTGTTTTATCAGCTGTAAAAATCACTAAAAGAAATCGAACACATTCGCTTCTAATTAATGTTATGTAAAAATATGTTTTGTGATCAATTAGACTAGAAAAAAGAGCAATAGAGCAAATTAAAAACAAGTCACTATTCGGTGTTTTAAGACTACCAAATTTAATGCTAAGCAACACTTAGCAAAAATTGCTGGTAAAAAACTTCCCACATCTATATAAAGTGAGCTCATGCCAACCGTAGAGTTTATTTCAATCTGTAATCAGCTTTATTTTCGGACCTATATTGTTGAGATAACAATAATTTGTTTAGCATAAAAATGTGCATTACTGTTAAAGCACTTAAATCATTTCAAAACCCATTATAAATTGAAAGGAACCCTAAAACATTGTCAAGCACATCATGGGTCTTAATAAATCACATGAAGCTCAAGCCGTCGGAAAGCGTTGACACCGAAATAGTCAAAAGAGGATTGGTAAACTCGACAAAAACAGTAATTCACCATCCATTCATGCGATCAACATATCGGAGCCGAATGAAGGGCGTTCGTTGATTCGTATAAAGCTTATTGGTTTCCCTGCACGTGGTTTTAGCTGTTCAAGATGAACTGCAAAGGAAAACATACTAAACTTTGGCACACTTTTCACCGGCATACCGGTATGTCTTGTGGGTTGTTTTTCTTTCCCCACCAATGGAGTTTCAATCGATTTTGAGTAACGCCGTTCTATCGTGTCCCACAAATCTTGTTTTCTTCCATTGCTCTCCTCTTCACCCCCGGAACCAACCTTCTCTCTGCTTCGTCGAGGGGTCGAGATTTTTTTCCATCAAAATTTCACCCATCACATCCATCACCATAATCCGAAGGATTGTTTGTTTGGGGGTGCCAATGAAACGAATTCATGCCGGCTCGGTTCGCATGCCGCCGCCCGCGTGTCGGCATGCCGACGGTTCACTTTCGCTCGCCAGGAAACCGGGTTGCCCGGTGTGTTTTTTGTTGTTGTGCCTAGCTATGGAGAATAATGTTTAAATTTGCCGCATAGCGGATATGAAACTGAGAGCACTATAGCGCTATGCACTGCAAAGCGGAGCTGGCACCGGCAGCACGAAGGCAAGCCAAAACAATATGCCACACACTCACCCGCCCAGCCACACATATCGCTTTTCCTCACCCCACCACGGGTGGGGGGATTTTCCGGAATGAAGGATTCTGGCTGCATTTTCGTGGCAGTGTTACAAACCTTCACCCCTCGGTGGCACATCCGGGGGCAACCCGTCAAGCGCCGGAGGGCACTTCCTGGCTGGCGCCCCAGCGAGCAAAAGGATGCGTATCCTTCTTTTTTTGACAGCACCAAGAAAAAAAAGAAGCCATCAGCCTGCCTTTCAGCCTCCTCGAGTGTGTGCGCTCGCTGCCTTTGGCGATGGATTTTCCGGCTCCGGATTCATTCCGATGTTGATTGATGGTGAGGAAATGGTTGCAGAACCGAAGAAAATGGAGAAACCGAATGCCATTCAGGAAAACGGAGCGTAGCGAAAACTGGCGGGCAAAGCAAACGTTGGGCGGCAACGGAAGACGACAACATTGAAATCACATTCTATACCGTGCTCCCCGAAATGTTTTGCCTGCCATCGTCTCCACTCGCACTCGTCGTCGAAGGAGTGCGTTTCCGCTTGACGGGGACTTTACCCTCGACATGGGAAAGGAAAAACCTCCACCGAAAGAACAGCATTTCGAACGCAGAGTGGTGAGGAGGGGAGGGAAGAAAAATTGTCTAGCTAACGGGTTCCGGATTGGAATGGTACATCGAGTGCAAATCAGTTTGAGTAGAAAATTCCAACCACTTGGACTTGGATGGAAGAAAGGACGAAAAGTCGGGGTTCAAGTACGGAAAAAGGAAAACAACACCATTGCACGATTCGTGAGCAATTGATACGAATAATAATAATCTTCTGTTATTTTCAAATCAATGTGATTCCAAAAATTTACTTGCATATCAAACGTTCTTTGTGGAATTTTATTTTTATTTTCCCTTTGCTTTAGATCGTGAAAACAACTAGAAACAAATTATTTAAAAAAACTTTTCTATTGATTTTCTTTTTATAGCTGTTGCTTCTGATTTCGTGTATGCGTATCGGTTTACAAAGTCCCGTTAAATTATGATTAATTTGCTTATCAGTTTAATATAATGGAGCCACTTGATAACATAAATCTAACTCAACTAGTCTGCAACGATTTGTGGTTTAACAGTGGAAATTTATATCAAGACTCGATTAAAATTGTTGTTCTTCTTTGTGGTTTTTGTTGTCAAAAATATTTTGTTTAGAGAGGTTCGTTGAAAATAAATGCTATTGAATCATTTGGAAATTCTATCAATGAAAATTCTTCTTTTCGACGTTTGCAATTATTGCAGCTAGAATAACTCTTTCATTAACAGTTGATAAATTTGTGGAGGTATTTGTTCTTGAACGTAACACACCTATTATATTTTAATGTTTTCCAAATTATTAATTCTTTAGTGTTTTGACTTCAAATAGTTGATATTTCCAAATTTTCTATTCTCGAATTCTGTGCTTATCATGTAAAACAACTAATTCAATATTTAATACACTGTTGGGAATTCAAAATTGTGAAGGATTTTTATAGACACTGTACGCTTGTAATGATTTTGAGCCAATGTTGCAGTAGACAAGTGACTCATTTCCAATAAATCGAACAAAATAACAATATTTCGAACGGGGGCGTTACCAAGGCTGCACCATTTATACCGAACCATTCCATTTCCTGTGGCTCGTAAACTTTTCATCAGCCCCGATTGCTTCATGGTCGCATCCGAACATTTCGGTCACCAGGCATCATTCCCCTAACGGCTCATAATCTCAATCAAGCTCCGATTACAATTCGAACTAGTATCAGAACGAGCCCCATTCCGGGGCAGAACCATTACCAGTGTAGCAATCGTCGGTAGCCGGCTCGTATCCCGGAAAAGATGGTTTCTACTTCCATTTCCACTCGCCCATAAATGACTTCTTCCGGAGCGGACTGAAGCGTATCGTTCTGGGTGGGAGAATGTGCTACATTTTTTTTCTAGTGACAGGAAAATGCTTCTCCAAGAAGTCAAATGCAGCCCAACCGAGACGCACAGTGTTTGACACTTTTCCTTTTTCCGGTACGGTAGCGATCGTCCTGGATTCTCCCTGATGTCACTTCATTGCGTTGGCATGCTGGGAAGATGTCATCTTCCTCCGTACGGAAGGGGGAGCACAGGAAGAACCGAGGAAAAACATTCACACACGCACAAAACCACTCCCTCGGTTTGCGTTTCTACTACTCCATTCCTCCCCACAAACCAGTTTCTTTTTCCGGGCATTAGTGCAAGAATTCTCCTTCGGTTTCTTTTTCCCACAAGAAAGATAACACCTCCCCCAAGTGGAAAAGAAAAACGCAGCGGGAGCCAGCAGGACGCAGGACTTTCCCGCCCTGGTGAAGCCATTAACTGGCCTTGGCGTGCCGGAGAGGGTGGAGTGGCAAAAAATAAATTTATTACAATTTATTTTGATATGAAAATGACAAGTGCCCTCTCAGTTGTATAAATTTTATTGCATGTTGCACGATAAACAAAATAAATATACATCCCGCCTCCCCGCTGGTTTTCCGGGCCGGCACTTGAACGGCGCCGGAAAATCCGTAGGCATTCTGCTGCCCTGCAGCCTTAAAGTGGCCAGACCAGTATCAATCAAGATGACGGTAATCTTTCTTGCCGAAGAATATGCTTTTTACATCGTATTCCCCGAGGAAGTATTTGGAAAAATCCGGCTTTGGCAATTTCTTTTAAAAAGGGAACACGATGGAAAAATCAATGCTTCTCACGTGAGATGAAGTTTTGCCTTCTTTTTCCTTGTTTCCGTACCTTTGTTATTTTTCCAACGTAAAACATTACGTCCTTTACCCATGTTACACAAAAAAGTTAACTTTTCCCCCTTCCAAATATTCGAAATCAAGACGAAAGCAATCATTCACCCAGCGTTTATAATATTCAAGACTCTCAATCTACATGATAGAGAAAGAATGGCATGTATCATAAATAGCAATGCGTCCAATCCATCATCATCATCATCAACAACATCATCATCATCTTTTCGAGCGGCACTTTGGCCGCCAGCAGTCAAAACATTAGAACCATTGCCACTCATCCATTTTCCGGCCGCCGGTTCCCCTGACAATGTTTTATGAGTCATGTTACGAATGTTTAGAGGTGTTTTATTTTCAACTTCCCCTTGGCAATGTTTGTTTCCTTTTTCGCTGTACGTATTTCAGCATGTTTTTCTTCATTTGTGCGGAATGTGCTGCCGTCCTGTTTATTTGCGACGCGTGCAATAAAAAGTCCACAAAAATTAGAACTTATTTGTCAATGGATGTCAAGCGTTGCGCGCTCTATAAATTTGGCTTGCTTTGGGTTTTCCTTTTTGTTGCTTCCACCGCAATGCCGTATAAAACACTTCCTTCAGAACCCGATGATGACAGCTTTCACGGGAGCGGAAACAACTCGAACAAGCAATCGTCAAATTGCAACACGAACAAATCTTGCGCACCCGGCACGTGCCTGGCCCAGTTTGCACGGAGTTTTCCCAGGGTTTTCCAGGAGGCTGCCGGAACACAAGCGACAAATTTGCCACCAATTCGTTCGTTTGACTCGGCGAAGTGTGTGTCTGTGTGTGGGATGTTGCTGAGCTCGGTTCAGTTCCGACGCACAATTATTCAATCGATTGTAAAACGATAAATTTCCGCCCGAGCAGGAATGCATGGGTGTTTCGTGTGAAGAATAAAACGGGCGCCCTTTTTCCCGAAGTGCATTTTTGGAAACGTCATGGTGACAGTGAAGCATTCGACAGACGGAATCAGGGATGTTGAACTTCACGAGAGTATTGTTACCTATCTCTTGACTATCTATTTGTTGTACATGAGTAAACTAAAATGGTTGATTTTTAATAAAGTAGCGGCTTTGTTAGGTTTTGTGAAAAGCCTCATTTTTCTAATCAGGATTGTTAACACAGCTAAGAATCTGTTTGCAAATCACACTATCAAAATGTGTTCGGTCAGTTGCCTCACTTTCAAATTATCTTTTCTTCTACGAATTGGACTGTGGGCTGTTCTTAAAATATTCTACAAGTCCTTACCCATTCCAATGAGCCGTGGAAAACGATTCCTCGAACTTGCCAAACTTGTTCCGGTTTCCAGGAACCGTATGAAAGATGTTCCACCGTTCGCCATTTCATTCGCAACCAAAGCCCAATAAACTTTCCCACTGCATTCATGGTAGCCTCCGTCAATCCTATCCCTTCACGTACAAAGAAAATCATTGTCCCGTTCGCGAACTCGTGGAAATGAACCCACGCTTCGCTCCGCGAACGTCGAACAAAACCGTATCCTGACACGTACTGTCATTGTTGCCGGCAGGGGACAATTTCGCGAGGGCCAAACCGGACTCTCATGTCGTCGGCCGGTGATCCGGGCAAGGCGGGAAATTCGTCCGAAATTCCTGGTACCAGCGGATTCACTTTGGCATCGTTTGGCTTTTCAATCTGCCCATGCATTGATTACTACAAGCCCCGGACGACACAAACCGTATCCCGATCACGATGTCGATTGTTCGCCGACCGAAGCCAACAGACCGCATGCCGTGGGATAAGAACTGACTATGCACTTACTTAGTGTGTACATGGCTGATGAGTACGTTCTTGGAAGGGTTTGTGGGATTGGCAATTAGTGGGCAATAAATCGTGGTTTGGCAAATATTGAATTCCAATCCGTGATGTCTTGTTTCCGTAACGGGGTTGAACGGTAGGTTAATTTGAGTTCAGGAATAATTAAATTGTCACTTTTGTTGGTAAATCTATTGATAGTACTAAGCAAAGTATGTTTTTTCCTAAGCAATATAAATATAACTTATAACAAATCATTCCTTTTTCCGTGAAATTTTGATCCAATCATCGTTCCCGCAATCGACAATTCGTAACATAAAAGCTCCATTTTCCCACTACTGACCCACCGAAAGACGCATTTCCCGGCGGTTAGGGCTTTTTTCTGCCCATTCGATGCCATGTTTTACAAGCTGTTTTTCAGATCCGTCGTCCCGATCCGTAACCATACTTCCCCGGACGCCCATCCCTCCGCTGGTCATCAAGTGAACGTTTGGCGATTTTTAATGCACCACCCTCACCCATCCGCAAGAGCCATCAATTTTCCGTCGCTTCTCCGAATGCCCGGCGGGTTGCTTTGGTTTTTCGGTTGCGCCTTTGACGCAGAAAATTCCCCTTTTCAATTAAATGCACTGAGAACTGGTGCACATGTTTAATGGACTGTTAAAATCACCCTCCGGAAGTAGCCCCGGCCGGCCGGCGAGTGGGCCCGGGAAAGGCAGCGGCAAGCATCAGCAACACTGGCAACACAACATTGTGCACCGGAACCGTCCCACGGGCCGGATGGGACGTTGGGTCTTTCGCTCCGTACCGAGGCGTCCTCATTTGGACGAACCGAGCCAAACGGTGCCAGAGGGCTTTTGCAAATGCGACTTCCGTTTTTTGGTGCGCGTGGAAAATCACCGGGTGCGGGGTGAAGAAAAACACACCAACAAGGAGCACCGAATGCTGGCCGGAGAGCATTTATTTATATTTTTTAAATTGATTTCTGCACTGAAATCACCATGAACGGACTAGGATGGTTCGTTCGCTGGGAAATGAGTGCATTTGAAACAACATTTCTTGGTCGTAGTGTGGGGTTATAAAAATAATTGTTAGTAGTATACAAGAACCAGACTTTGTTCTCGATCAACAGATACCTAATCAACATTTTTCAAATATGCTACCATTTTAAATAAAATGTAAACCATTTCATGCTTTCTAAGAGAACAACTCTTACTAAACGCACAACCACAAATTCCATACCAAAAGAGCTCAGCAACTTGTGTCAGCATATCCGAAACCAATTCCACTAGACTATGCAGGAAAAACGAGTCCTTAGAAACTGGGAAAGTGCTGCACCGGGAGGGTCGGAGGACAATGTTGTAACATTAACGAACCGATCGGGAACCGATCCCGCTGTTGATGTTAAAACGTCAACGGTGGAAATTGTTGACGAATGGTAAAATTTAATTTGGCAACCACTTCGAATCCATGCCGGTGGTTTTACACTCCCACCGGCATACCGGAGTGGGCGTGAGGGGTGCTGAGGGAGTTACTTCTGGATTGCGTCGTAACCGGGAGTTAGCAATCCGAAAGGGGCCCTCGCTGCCAATCGAGGCTCGATGAAGTGTACTGATGGACGCCGCACAAGTACGCCCCCTTCGCTAGACAGCATGCGAACGCGAATTACCTCCTCCGGCGGTGCACATCGGGATGACACTGCACTATGGTGGACAAATGAGACATGATTGGACAGAAATGGGTTAGTGTTAAAATCGAGCGCAAAGAGTAAATGCATGAACGGAAAAGCTTTGTCATGCAACCGAAATCATAAATCAGACTTAACAAAACATACGGTGCTGGTCAAATGAGCATTATGCCATAGCATGATCGATTGAAACAATTAAATCGATTAGGACGTGAAAGGGAAGAGAAAAACAAGTAATAACCAATTGACAGAAGTAATCAAATTAACCTTTATTAGGCCCGGAAAATTATAAGTAAAAACTATCGATCTTTCTGTTTTAAACCAAATGCAATGAAAGATGATATCTATTTTTTGAATGCTTTATTATTGCTTTTCTACTTGAAATAATAATGTATTTGCATTTGTTTACACATTCACGGTTAAACTTTTACTGCTCTTTGTGGCAGTTTTGCGACAATACTGCTCCAGATATTTTTTAATAATATTCTTTCATGTTTAAGTTTTGATGAACTTTGAAATTCATGTAAAAATGTTAAATATTCTCTGCTTAACATCCTTTGGTTTTCGGTAAGCTGGTATTGAAACTTTAATAATTCATTATCGTTCTATTCTATTCTTTTTAACAACTTCAAACTTTAAAGGAGTAAAAATTACTTAATATTTTTTAAAATTATTATTTATCAGGAAACAGGAAAACAATTTCATTAAACTTTAGCTTTTATGGATTTTCACGTTGAAATATGAAAAAATTTCCAAAAATATTAAGTACTCTCTACTAAACAGCTCTTGGTATTCGATAAGCTGGTATTTAAACTTCTATAAAATCGTTATCGTTCCATTCTTCACGGTTTATTGACTGTAAAATGAGTCAAATACTTCTTGCTAAATTTTTGAATTATTATTCATCAGGAATCTCACAAGCAAAAAACCGATTGATTCTTTACCCATAAAAAAATATCTAATAACTGGATTGAACCTGCCTTGCTTCTCTTGGAGTACACTTTTGTCCTGCACGAGTCCCACTGTTCCCTTTGATGGGCTGAAATGGCCAACTGACGAGCGCCCGTTCCAATCCATCGGGATCCCGGTGATTGCATTCATATTGCGGCTAGTTGGTTACAATCGAGTGAGCAGAAATTACTTCTTGCGCATCGCAGCGGCAAACTGGGCGGCGTGGGTTGCGCCCGGGCCGGATTACGGTACAATATTCTTGTTAATTGAAAATTGGATTTCGTCCCTTTGATAGCTTTCCCCTGGGCTCGGCGCTCGCAGTGGCGTTCTTTTGCATCGCATTGTCGTAGCATGGTTGAAAAACGCTTGCGTTTTCCCTTCGGTCGCCGGTCGAATTGGCGTCCCAGAGCGTCATTTTCGGGCCAGTGGGGGGAGGGAACTCAATGGTGCATGAAAGTTTTAGCAAAATGTCTTCCCCCAAAGCGCCCTACCATAATCGACTGCGGCTCCCAGGGCAGCCTTCGGCGGCATCTTGCACTTTTCCCCGGTGCTTCGTGTGGCGCAGGGATTGGGATTTGTAATCTCGTTGTAAGAACCGCACGGTCGGGTGAATGCTTACGGTGCATTTGCTTCCGCCCGCAAACTCCGGTGGGTTTGTTTTGCGTTTTTACTTTCAGCTGCAAATGGTCCGGGGAAAACTGTTAATGGTTTCCCGGAAGAAAGGGGGATTACACAAAATTTTAGCCAGTGGCACTTTGATAATCCTTCGTACGTGTAAGAATTGAATAGGACGCCTCAGATGTGTATATCTTACCATTTTGAATCATAAAGGATCAGTGAAGTCTGACGAAATGCGTTTCTTGAACGTATACGAAATATTCTTTTGATCATTTTCCTTCCAAATCATCATAATTGAATAGAAAATGGCTTCAATTGAAATTTAACTATGATGAAGTATCATCATTACGTTTTTGTACTATTGTTCATCATAGAGAGGATAGGATCAATGGAGTTAGTCACTCTAAAAGATATAAAAGTAACTGGAATCATTGAAAATTTGTGTTACAGTGGAGGTTTAATATTAACAAACATATTGTAAATGAAAAGATGAACGAATTGCAAAATTATCGCATCTGTTTGAATAAAAAAGAGATTCCTTGGTTTCTACCTTTTCATGTGTTTTGAAAGTGTTTCAGATTTTACACTACAGCATTAAAACTAGAAACTGTGAAATTTCCGCCAGACCGGAAGAAAGTAGAATTTCAAACTACTCGCACGCTTCGCGGATTACCCGGTGGCCTTAATTTTCTACTTCCGCCGCTTAGCGAGACCCGACTTCGCGCCATCAGCAAACAGCGTCACGGCGTCCAGCTGAAAGCTGAACGAAATTTATGGTCACACTTCCTTATTAGCGGCCCTTTGCTCCGCGGGAGACGCCAAGTTCCCCGAAAAGTCAGCAAAGGAAAGCGGCGTGGGCCGGGTAAAAGTTACTATCGCCGGCGGTTAGCTAGCAAAATCGTCTTAATCGTTCACATTTTCCTGTAATTATTTAAGCACCAAGTGGAGAAAAGAAAAACTTAGGGTACATGATTCGCTTGGGGCGATAAGCTGAATCCGCTTTTCCGGTGGCCGTGCTTCCGATGAGAACTTGTTACTTGTCGCTAATATTTTTCGTGGTCTTTAAAAAAAAATCAAAGTTCTTCCAATTTAATGGGAAAAATATAAAAAATTAAGGATGACATGTCATCGCCATACATTAAAATCAATTAAAACAATGCTAAATTTTTAGGCTTTCATTTATTCAGTTTTATTTATTGACGATATTTGCACGAAGAAGTTGAATGAACGATATGAAATGAAAATATTTTAACATGTTTTATTTTGTTTGAAAAGACCACCTGTTTCTTTTTACCAATTTTAGTATTTGCACATTTTCTTGCTACAAATTCCATAGTTAAACTAAACAAAAAGCCAAGCATAGTTTTTTTTGTGAGCTCGTAAACTAAACTAGCGCACGGTGGAATATAAAGGAGAACTGCATCCTTGCGGACATAGCGCGCGTCCATCGTGGCATGCCCATCCTCCGGGGAAACATGATAACTGCACTGCTTGCACCGTTCAGCACGGCAATAAAACGAGTACCAAGATATCCTCGCAGGAC
>KE525329.1:127580-142323 GCA_000441895.2 Anopheles sinensis
CTTTTTCTGTTGTTTTTTTTATGTTTCAGATTTTTCACTACAGCATTAAAACTAGAAACTGTGAAAATGAAACGAAATTTCCGCCAGACCGGAAGAAAGTAGAATTTCAAACTACTCGCACGCTTCGCGGATTACCCGGTGGCCTTAATTTTCTACTTCCGCCGCTTAGCGAGACCCGACTTCGCGCCATCAGCAAACAGCGTCACGGCGTCCAGCTGAAAGCTGAACGAAATTTATGGTCACACTTCCTTATTAGCGGCCCTTTGCTCCGCGGGAGACGCCAAGTTCCCCGAAAAGTCAGCAAAGGAAAGCGCGGGCCCCGGTAAAAGTTACTATCGCCGGCGGTTAGCTAGCAAAATCGTCTTAATCGTTCACATTTTCCTGTAATTATTTAAGCACCAAGTGGAGAAAAGAAAAACTTAGGGTACAAGATTCGCTACGGGCGATAAGCTGAATCCGCTTTTCCGGTGGCCGTGCTTCCGATGGGAACTTGTTACTTGTCGCTACTATTTTTCGTGGTCTTTAAAAAATCAATGTTTTTCCAATTTTATGGAAAAAATGAAGTAAGTTAAGGATGACATTAAAATTAATCAAAACAATATTAAATATTAAGGTTTTTCATTTTTGTTTTATTTATTGACAAAATTTGAATGAAGAAGTTAAATGAGATAAAACTATTTTAACATATTCACGAAGACCTGAAAAGATCTCCTGTTTATTTCTACCAATTTTAGTGATTGCACATTTTGTTGCTACAAATTCTATAGTGAAACTAAACAAAAACCCAAGCATAGTTGTTTTTTGTGAGCTCGTAAACTAAACTAGCGCACGGTGGAATATAAAGGAGAACTGCATCCTTGCGGACATAGCGCGCGTCCATCGTGGCATGCCCATCCTCCGGGGAAACATTATAACTGCACTGCTTGCACCGTTCAGCATGGCAATAAAACGAGTACCAAGATATCCTCGCAGGACGTGAGTTCGTTTTATCCCGGAGCATGCACCGAGCGCTGTAAGTTTCTTGTACATCCGCTTTTTCTATCCTTGTACCGGCTGTTCGCGCCTTGCAGCGCATCGCCCGTCCGTCCGTCCGGTGCTTCCTGTCATTCGATCGCCAGCATTCTGTCGTCGGATGCCCCGCTGGACGGCACGTAGGTGTTCACACCGGGCACACCCGAGACGGGACGGGCGCCGGAGCGACCATCTAAGATATCAGCTGGGAAATTAACTTTCCTTAATTAACACATCGGGTTAAATTGCACCGAACCATGGTCGCGCCATGGATAAATGATGCGGTGCTCCTGCGAGTGGCTCTTGATGAAGATTGGCAATTAATTCGCGCGCATTGCCGACCTACTCCCGGGGAAGGCGTGTACGCCACGCTCGGTACGTGATATTGTTGCGTTTTGCCGCTTCCGTTCCGTTCCGTTCCGGGGATGCAGAGCGGCGAACGCGCGGCGGAACCGGAAATCCCTGTGTCCCCGGAAGCGTACGCGTTCGAACAGGAGCGTGTGAAATTTTGTACCACAAAGTTGCCAAAAACTGAGGTTCCATCATTCCAGGCAAGCTAAAATGGAGCGAGTGGAAGAAGTGAAAAATATGTTTGGTGAGAAAATTTCATACGGTTCGAAAATCACATGATTTTGAAAAAGGTTACTCGATATCTATTTCTCCTTATGAAAACTTATTCTAAACCGGTTCAAAGCTTTTGGAAATAATATGACAATAGAGAAAAGTTTGAGGAATGAAATGAAAGTGTCAAACAAATATGAAACAAATTTAAAGTAAATTGAAAATAATTTTTGTCTACTCGGACAAACCTTTGTTTTAAACATAATAAGTACGGTTAGTGGTTAACACAAGTTTGTGATCGGAATTTAATTCAATTAATTAAGTTTTACTGTTATCGTTTGGAAATTATATTTTTTAATATTTTGGTTTTGCGTTAGTTTTTAATACACGCTCTTAAATTAATCAAAGTTGTTTGCAATAGAATCAAATTAAAAATTAATGGGTATCAGTTATATTTTCCGCACAAACCTATGCATTTTCGTTTCACTTTAATCAACCATCTTAATCGTTTGGACTCCGAAATGCAATCGACTCATACTTGGCTGAATATGAATGAACGATGTGGCATAATTTTGATTGATAACCACTCGTCTAATTTATGACGCAACTGTGATTAGATTATAGTATTCTCGCTCGAAAAGCCAAGCTGTATTTCCATTTGACTGCCCAAACCCCAGTATGATACCCCGAGGGAGTCGACCCGATGCCTATTAAAATTAGATCAAACTTCCCAAAACGCACCGTTACTATCAAACGAAATAGCAATTATTCTCCTGCACGGTCGTTCCAAAAGCGTCATCAAACGATCATAAAACAAATGGCACCAACTGGAGGACGTTTGTCATCTGATGTTGGTAGGGAGTTGGTTTATTTGGAACAGGGCGTCCATGCACTGCCGGTTTGCAGTTTGCAGCCCCAGATGCGTGTGTTTCTGCCTTAACGTCGGGATTAGCATTAAAATTTCGTACCGATTTTGAATTATTAATCGTCCGCAGAAAAACCAAACTCCAATCAGTTCTAACCCGGGTGACCTACCCTCGGGGGATGATGGTTGGGCCAAT
Organism: Anopheles sinensis; assembly: GCA_000441895.2. NCBI lineage: Eukaryota > Metazoa > Arthropoda > Insecta > Diptera > Culicidae > Anopheles > Anopheles sinensis. The sequence goes on from KE525329.1 coordinate 130,214, forward strand.
TTTAATGTGGAGTCATTTGTACCGCCATTTGCAGGCGCTCCGACTAGGAACCGTAGTGGCGGCGACGGACACTGTTTGAAAGTGTCATTTGCCGGTGATCTATGAGAAGTGATTTATTTTTCATCCATTGTGACAGCAGTCCTGTTCCAGGGATGAAAAATAGCAATGACATACCCGGGATGGAGAAAAAGCATCATCCAGGCAGTCACGCCCGGGACTAGATGTTCCCGAGAGTACACTCGGGAGCAAGAGCTTTGGCGTGTGAACGAAAAAATTCTTCCATTGTCCTACGGCAACGATTTGGACTCTGGAGCCGGCCAGATTCGGCCTGTCTCCTAAATGGACTCTGACGATGGACATCCTGCTGACGGAACACGTTTAACCACTCTCACACTCAGGAAAGAGCGCCAATCTAGAGCGTGTACTAAGCCAACGGACAGTTCCACTAGCTTCAGCTTAGTCCGGATGGCTTCGGATGGCTTCGGATTGACCCGCAAGCAGCGCGCTCTGACAGTCCGACACTGTCAGGCCTTCCATCATTAGCTGACAGACTGGATATCCATAAATAAATTAAAATGAAATATGAATCACACCACGGTTCGCGTAGTCGGGTCGAGTCCTCTGCCGTGGCCGCCGGCGACAGGCTGAGTTAAAACTTTGCACCGGTGGCGTCAGAGCGAGGCATGTTCTAAGCGATAAAACCCGGTGAAAGTGGTTGTTTAGTGGATGTATGTTGCACCCTGGGGATTTTATCCAATGTTTTGCTTGACCCTTGACTGTTGTTTCTGGGTTTGCAGTGGATGTGCGATTCGCAATTGAGTGTAAACCCTAGCCCAGTGCAAGGAAAATAATGTAGAATTTAAATTTAGGGACAGCTTTGCTAATAAGAAAAGATAATATATTGGAAAATAACACGATTCTTCAATTTAGAAATACTTTTACATTCAATTTAAATAAAAACCAAACCCTCCCACCAAAAGATGCAAATAATAAACCAACTTAGAGAAGTGAAAATAGAAATAGAAAACGACAAATCTAAATCAATTCCTGTGGAACTGCTTTCACACATAAGCAAACAACTTTAACACCTACTCCGACTTGTCTAACCGAACAGAAAATATTTTGTTCCTCGTGATCACTCGCAGTTCATAACGCCCCATCCGGGAACCTAACTGTGTGAGCCGGTATTTTCTTTTCGGATTGAATCCCCCTCCAGTCTTGCATCCGTCGTCCCGGAATTTCGGCCGGATTTAATCTCCCCGGGTGGGCGGGTGGCAAAGGACGAACCCCGATGATGTTCTACCCAGGAGCTGTGCTTTTGTTTGCTCCTTTTGCCTCCGCCGCGCCAAAAACTAACCACGAATCCGTAAAACACTCGGTTCATCCGTAAATCCTTTTCGCCCGGCGGTTCCCGAGCGCTGGTATTTATATTAAAAACGATGATTTATTAAGTTTAACATTTATCCTTCGCCGGGCGAAGCGTGTTTTCGCGTGCCTTTCGGACCCTGTGACCGGAAGTCAACTCTCGAGTGCTGATAAACTGGTGCCGGAGATTTTTTTTTGTTTTTTCGTCTTGTTTAAATGGATGTGCGGAAGAGTTGGGAATGCACAAGAATCGAAACTGGAGGAAATAAAACAAATAGTGAGGGTATTGAATCGGTACGACCACATTGCATCTTCGGGGCAGATGAGTCCAGCAAGCAGTGTGCACGATGCTTAATTGCATGTTCTGTTTCCCTTTTCCGAACCGAAAAATAGAAACAAAAACATCTCCACAACTATCTGCAGGGCAAATATTCACCGACACCCGGGAATAACTAATCTCCCGGCGCGGTTTAAGTTCACCGAGCGTATATATGGCAAATATTTACGATCACTTCCGCAATCTTGTGCTGACCATCGCCACCATGGCACTGGACGTCTTTGCTCTAGTAGACATGTTTTGTTTTTTCCTTTTTGTGACTCGGCGTTGTTTTGTTTTTAATTTCTGCTTGCTTTTTCTCGCTTTCTGTTCAATTTCCTTTGGGACTTCAAATACAATCCTTTTTTCCGATCGATTTTTGCCACCCCGTGTCGGTGATATGTAGTATGGCGCAGCACACATCCGTACACATACTTAAAACACTCTCGAACACAAGCAACCTCTTCAGCTAACACTGGTCAACCCGTTAGTCACGAAGGATACGTGCAAATGGTGGACTTGCTCGGCAAAATAAAGCACGCCCGGAGTCAAGTAAACGAGTCGGATTTGTCACACTGCACCGGGCGGAACAGAGCGGTTTACGGAACGGGTTTGTGTTTCCGGGCGGAGGATGTGGTTTATCCGTCCGATACGGGCTGAGCCCCACAGTCGGTAACCACAGTCGGGTTGCGGAACCGGAGCGATTTATGTTGGAGCATGTGGATGAAATATTTTCCAATTAGTTTCTCGCCAGGAGGCTGCACCGCACGCCTACTCGGATGAAAGTGAAAGAGCTAGAGCGTTTAAGTAGATCGATGCATCCTCTGCAGCGTGATGGTTTATTCAGTGTGGCATAAGTAATCATTTAAAGTACCATCATTTGAAGTGCTCAAGTGCTTCCAGCTTCATTCTGCATCATTAGTTACGCACGCAACCTTTAAGTCCTTTCATTATTCTTTCAGGTGAGTACTACTCTGGTCAAATGCTTTTATCGGTCACGGCATAACGTCCTTTTTCTATAAAAAGATAGTACCATCAATAGTTTTTCAATATGAGTTATATAAAGGAGTTAATGAGTTAAAGGATTATTGTTAAATCGATGAGTGTGGAATCTTCGCGACTAACTCAAATTGTATTGACTTCAAATTTTGTACAAATTATTTATATTTTCTATGCATGTAGAAACAAAGCGTGCTTTGTTACATTAATCAATTTAAAGCATTGTAGTAATCAAAGACAGAAAAATAATGTTGTCGAAGCTATCAAATGATGTGCGTATGATTAAACTAAAGCAAATATTATGTTATTTTTTTATTTTATAGTAATGCTCAGGAATATATGTAAACAAATAATGAAGTCACCTTTTAGTGAAAATTTATTTAGAAATTGGTTTTACTTCGGAAAATCGTAAGCCTTTATGATGATTTAATTTCATTTTCATAAACAAAATTGATATCAAACTGGAAAAAGGGCCACTAAATCATGAAAAAGGACTACTAAATTGAATTTTATGAACTGGATTATTTTTCTTTACGATTTGGTCAGACAGTATTTAAAAGTAAATTGTTAACGTCATAATCTCGTTCTATGGAAAATATAAATCCCTTCAGTTCAATATTTATGACCTTCTCAAGCTTTCTGTTTACATTTGATTTAATTATTTATTTGCTCTGCACCACAATGCAGAAGCTGATTACCCCTAGTCAATATCCTACGCACCACGGTAATGCCCCATTAGAAACCGAAAAATGATGCCGTTCGCCTCCCTACGCAAAACATTTAGCAATATTAATGTTACCCTCCATTCATTCTCTTCCCGCAATGGTGTTATCATCCGCAGTAATTATGATACGCACAGCACAGAAGCGTCTTCCGTTTCTGATCCCCAAAAACAATACACCTTGAGTCGTGCTCTGGAAGACGCCATGGTCGTCGGCGTGACTCTGTTCCCGTTACTACATCCGACTTTTCCTCCCATGGCGTTACCATGGGTGGTCCGTGGGCAAGGGGAGCAAGCAATCCATACCTTAAGTTACTGGCGGGGTTTAGTTAACGATGCAACCATCATGGAAAAACCTCACCCTAATGAACCAATTAAAGTTACTCCACGCTGCCCGGAAAAGCGCGCGTATTGGATCGGTAGTTCGCGGAAATCGTTTAGAAAAATCATACCATTCATTGTTGTGATGTTGATATTGTTTATGTAGGTTACCGCACCGTTTAACCGTGCAGAAGATACTAAAGTTTTCTCGTTTTAGGGGTGCAGCCGTTTTTCTAATTAAAAGCTGTCGGAGAAAGTTAATTTATCATCTGCTGAAATTCAAAGCGGCACACAGTTTCCACCCTTATTCATGCAGCCAAAATGTGGTGCTCCATAAACGCAACCAAAAGAAAACTGTGCCATTTTCCATGCACGTTTACCATGGCTAGGTCTTGGCTGGAAATCCAGCCGACGCATGTTACGGAGAAACAGAATAAGCCGGTGGCCCAATTCTTTGGCATGTTCCACGGTGAGTACGTTTGACGGTGCAATGCGCAACGGAGGAAAGCTGGGCAAATAAATTTTCATTACAAAGCGAAAACGTTTCGGAATATCATCATAAACATAGGATAGATACATCAGGCGACCTGAAACGTCTAAAGCAATGGAGCTCTTAACGCTCCACGAGGGATTTAAACGTACAGCCATTATTTTGTGCTACGATTGCAGCTTTATGGGGTAAAAAAGAAAGTGTAGGGAATCCACTGAACGCAACTTAATGACCTGCAAAATATTAGTATTGATAATCTACAAGGATTTTTCATTTTTTTTACTCAAAATAGTTTGTTCTTTACCTTCACTGTTCAACATATGATTTATAGTTAATTTTTGTAACTTACAAACAAATACTTCGCCTGTTTCCACCAATGTGTTGAGTACTGTAGTTTCTTTGCGATAAGGACGAAGAAAAGCTGCTCATAATAAAGATTTTCTCATCCCCCCGCAAGGAGCATGAAGAAAAGTGCCTGCAAAACAAATGCAACACACTCGCTTAACAGAAGATCGGAAAACTGAACGAAGACAAGAAAAGGAACAAATTTTCCTCGCAAGTAGATGCCGGTACGACGTTTCTTATGACGCGTTGGCAAACGATCAATTAATCATAAATTCTTTTGCTCGTTACTTTCGTGCCGAACGACTCATGTGTCTCGCTGGGGGTAAAATTTTATTAAACCAACTCAGTGATACGCTTATTACATTTTAGAAAAGCTTGATTTTGTTCGTTTTCGTTTAGTTTTTAGAGAAGAGAACATACTGTTCGCTAAACTGAGTAGATAGATATGGTTTTTCCTTATTTATAATTTTTTTGGGATTTTCTTTATCATTTAATTGATACTTAAGTTTTACCAAATCAAACCAAATATTTTGTAAACTTCCTCAAATTACATTGCAATTAAACAGCTTTTATTGTGGAAGTGTACCAACCTAATAATTTTAATGTTCAGCATAATTGGCGAACAAAGAAATCAACGATTGTACTTTCCAAATTCTCTTCTCTGTCCTCTTACCGCTCTCGATCGGTTTCTTCCGTAAGAATGCGCCACCATTCACGCATCTGCTTGCAAAACATCCAAATAACTCCAACCGAAACCCCGGCCTATGCCATCCCTCCTCTGCACTCCTCATGGAAGGCTTTCCCACAGTTCAAGAGACTTCGCCGTTCCCGACGCTGCCAACGAGGACGACGTCGACGACGACGCAGCATGAGCAAATGAGCACGATGGGAAATATTTGCTGTGAGGCTTAGATTTTACAATTTTAAGCATTTTCTCGTTTGCAGACGATGCGAAAAGCCTGCGGGTGAAATTTTCCGCTCCCGCGCATGATTTACTTCGGGCCTGACGTCTTCTTCCGCCGGCCAGAAATCTTTGCGAACAAGCGACCGTTGGAGGGTTAGGGGGAGTGGTGGAGTTGATAATTTTCCACCAAATTCAAGCGTGCGGAAGGATTTGCTCCCCCGGTTGATGACAATTTGTGAGCAACTGCTCCCCAAATCCTTGGCATCAGCCATACCAACGTACATAACCTCCGTTCGAGGTTTGGCGATCAGTTTCAGGCTCGGTACCTCGCTCGTGTGACGTCAGGAGGTGAATGTGCTTCGGCTTCAGCTTAAGGAATCTTTTGATGGATCACCACCACAACCACCACCACCAGTCATCACTTTTCCGACCCATCAACTGCCTGTTGGCCCGCACGCCGCGAATGCTCACGACAGCGCAGCTGGGCTGCGGGTTTTAGGAGCTGTCTAATTGTTTGCTTACATTTACGCCCACCGAGAAAATGGTGCTGAATGCGTGTTTCGCCTCGGTCGGCAAACAATCGCTAGGATAAGCCCGACCTCGAACACCCAGACTCCTTGCGTTCCGCCACCATAGTGTCAGACCTGAGAATGTGCTGTGATTACATGAGGTTATTCCAATCTCCGACGCGTGGCAAAGGCTTTGGTTTGTTTGTAAGTAGGTTTTGCAAAATCGACCTTCGCGGTAGCAAGGATCCTTGAAGGATTTTCCAGCTGGCGTGGGCCATTACTTGCTTGATGAAGTAACAATACCAATCAAGACGATCGATAATGTTCGAACATTTTTTTTTTGTATTTTTGTCACAAAAATATTACTGATTTCTATCAGACAATATGGAGACAATTGTTTAACCTTTTAAGAAAAATTGTGCTAGACACAAAGATCTGGAAAAGGTCTAAATTTATATCTTATCCACCCCTCATCTTATCGGTAAAATCTTTAAACTTATATCAATGGGTTTGGTTAGATTTATTCTATAATTTTTCCAGGCTATCCCTCGTCAATTGGAGGGACAGTATAAGTCAGGATGATAATGAAAACTATTCCAACACTTTGGCATTGAAATAATATCAAGAAAATTTTGTATTTTTCTCTAATTCAGAAGTAAAGCAACCCAAGAATTGAGTTGACAGTTAAACAAGCACAAGAAAAGATAAAAAAAACACATTTAAAGATAAAACGATAAAGTTAATTAAGTGTAGAACAAACTGATCATAAGAAACTAAAATATTCTTATCTCGAATCGATCAACTGTATTTAAAAAAATAGCTAACTTGAATGCAATTTTTGTTACGTTATCCTACAAAAGTCGATAGTATTTAAATACCATTTAAACTTTGTAATTTTTCCTGAAATCAAATGGTTTTGATATTTTGTGAAGCTTTGTTTTTAATAAAATGTCGTATGTGCTTTCTGTTCATGGTGTTACATCTATTTTCAAGAATAAATTGAATGAATTATATTTTTTCCCAAACAGAAAAACTTGTCTTATTCAAGAGCACAAGGATGTCAATTTTCGAAACAACATTTTTTAATTGCTACGCTTATGTTCAAAAACTGTAATGTAAATTGCTTGTTTCGCGCTTTGTTTATATTGTCCTTAAACGTTCATTTTAGTTCCTTAAAATTTTGAGCCCAAATATCAACTACTTGTGGAAAATTCTTCATTTTTAACTTTTGCCCATGTTCCAAGGAAGCAGTGCATGTTGCTAGAAGCAACGAAAACATGTATCTATTCCTGCACGAAAATCTTTTCTCGCACATGAAAAGTTCGTGTTCCTGCGCGCCCCGAAGGCAAAGGTTCCCGATCTTCATACATAATAAATCCATTCTCATTACTAGATGATTGTACACATTTTTTGAGCCCCGTTCCCCCAAGTTTTTCCCGCATCACTCAACGTCCACCGACTACCGGATCCCTTTTTCATGTCCCCGAGGACGACATGCTCTTCTCCCGGCCCTACCCCGCCCCCTCCGCAGTGGACGGATTCTTTGACATGGCATGGCGTAGCGTGTCGAAGATATCTGTCGGCGCTTTTGTTTGATAAATGTATATTTCATGTTTTGCCACCTTCGCCCTTTCCGCAAGCCAACCGCTCTCTCTCTCTCTTAGACCAGGAACAAAAAGAAAAGTTGCCAACCAATTTCAATGGACACCCATACTCCCACATACACATTCTGTGTCCAACCAGTGGCGAAGGGATCCTTATTTCCCTACAGTTGCAGCACTCTTTTACACGCACACAAACCTGCACATACACACAGACAAATATTTTGCACATTAATCCCCATGCCAAAGGATCCGAAACGCCGGTTGCAGCGGTTGTCAAACGCTTCGGAACACCATCTGACTTGCTGGCCCTTGCTTGGCGTCCCGGCAGGAGCATAATGATTGTCACTCGTGATAAAGTTATTATTAATAACCTTTTTCACCCGACCAACCCGTCCAACCCGGTAAATGGGTGTCCCCTTGACAACCCGCACCCCTCCAAAAGCAAATCCCAGCGTCATCATTTCGGGTTGGTTGGTGCGTACTCTTGCTCTGCCATCTCCGTACGAACGCAAACTCCCCGGGTGTGGTTTTGGTCATCCATACACCGGTACACCATCGTCTAAAGGGGGCAAGGATTACAACGACGGTCTGCAAATGGGAAAATCCTAAAGTAAACATTTAACAAGAATCTAATTGTCACTCGGCAGCGATATTACCGAGCTTCTGACCGAGACCGAAACCGTGAAAAGGGGTTTAACGTCGTCTTCGGCTAGCGAAAAACCCACAGGGACTAATAAATCATCACCGCAACGAGACGGCACGGAAAACCATACAGTACGCACACATACGGGAAAACTTTTCAAAACCTCACACCACCCGAAAAGTGCACACTGCGTGTGTTTGGGTGGGTGAAAATCTGGTTACCATAATATTCCGGCACCCTTCGGCACCCAATCTGGTCCGGGTGGAAAGTGTCGGACGGTTACATTACACTTTTATTAGACTTCTTATTAATATATTCACCCTCTCCGCCCGCGAACGGGAGGGCGATTTGCGGTGAAAATGCATCGGTGAGGCGAGCGAGGAAAACACCAAGGGTTTTGCGAATCCCATTAGCTAAGAAGGAAAGAAAAAAATCTGTAAAACTTCCCCGATGTAGAATTTCCGCGAACTAAGCGTGAAACGCGTTGATCGTGTTACAGGACACGATCATAACGAACGATTCGTCAGCAAATTGGGTTTGGGATAAAAACGTACCCCCTCGAGTACGGGAGCGATAAGAAAAAAGAAAACGCGGGAAAGCACAATCTCATATCCAACCGCTGATGGATGGATTGATGATTAGAAAATTCTTCCTCACCCAAGCACCAGGAATTCATATGTTTAATGTAAATTTAATAAACGATACGATGAAACGACACTTTTCCACGTCGTGATCGTCACCGTCGTCACTGTCATTTTCTTGCCACCGAAATGAGATGCAAGTTTTCTCCGGAAGCACCGACATGCAGGCCACAACCTCACCCGGGTGTGGAATGAATGGAATTTTCCGACGGAAAGTTGAGAAATTCGCTGACATGCTCATGGAGGAATGAAATCAAAACGTGTCAACGTGCCGGCTTGGGGTGATTAGAGTTCGCACGATTAGCAGCCAAGTTGGGTAAAGGCAATGCAAAGCGTTTCCCTGCGTTTTCCCTGTGTGAAAAACAACCAATTCTTAAGCTCGGTGGTCTCGATATTAAGCGTGATTGAGTTTAAGAGAAAAGTGAAACAACTTATTTTGGAACAAATGGATTGGGGGATAAAATTAACTTTATTTACTCAAAAAGGTTTCAAAAATCGGCCACTGTTTTACTGTTTTTTTCTTCAAATTTTGTATAAAGAATAAATTCTTTATACTCTTTTGATAGTCAAATTAATGCGTTCTGTTGTGTAGATTTCTCAAATTATTTCATGTTTAAATTGCAGATTATAAACGCAACCTTAAGAGAGATATTTCTAAAACTTAACCTGTTTTAGTTTTTTTAAACTATTACAACTTCAAGATTATTTTTAATTATGAGAAACTCGATCGAGGAGTGATTGAAATCATGTTAAGTCTGCACCTCGAGGCTTTTAAAAATTATTAAGGGCATTCAACAATCGATCGAAAAAACACCGTACATGAAGGTTGGGTCAAAAAGTCAAGATTTTTGGAAACTCAATGAGAGAACATGTTTTAACTTGTGATCATTATACTAAAAAAAGGTTATAAATTAAACGACCTTCCCCCCGTAATATTAAAACATAGCATAAACACAAGTAAAATAACGTCTTCTATAAAACGTTTATAAAAACTTATAGTTACGAAATCAGGAGAACATCAATCACGCGAGTTAAGGGTTCGAAATCACTTTCGTTTTCCACAAACCGTATAAAACCATTGATTGACGCTTACCATCAGAGCTATGATACCAGATGAGAAATACGATATCCGGGAAAGCATTTGAGATTTTGTGAAAAACTACAAATTTTCACTTCCAGCATGCCATTGAAAAAACCTTCCCTTATGCCTTGCCTGGCCGAACGGCAACACGTGATGGTACTTTCGTGCATTTTTTTTACCTTCTCTCGTTCAGCGGAACAAATAATCCACCGCTTTCAATAAAAGTCACCCGGACGTGCAGTCAAACGACCAATCGTGTTCGGAAAAAGCCCTGCTAAGCCCATTCGAGGGCTACGGATTTGTTGCAGCCTCGAACACGAGCGGATATTTCATCAGCCCTCCGATCGATTTGCCACCCCTGTCAACGGTTCAATTATCATTCAATAATCGCGGTTTCGCACCGCCTAGGACTCAGCTCGAACCCTTCGTCCCTTTCCGCGAACTTCAAAACCCTATGGAAAAAAATGAAACCAAGCGACTTTCGTCTGAACAAGCGCCACGGCAACGAGCGCATAGGATGCGAGTCGGTTTCGTAATCGCAGCGTGCATCCCGGTTACAGCAATCGGACCAGCTGTTCGTTCTGAAATATGAAACCCAATACGCAGGGTGCGCACCTTTCGAGAGGCAGTGCATATGACGCAACCGTTGCACGAACCCCACGAGAAGGGTTTCCTGGGCAGGACTCGTTTTCCGCTCAGTTTGGCAGTCGCTCAACCCGTAGCAGACTGCCAGACTTGCGTGTCCAAGCCCTGGCCAGTTTAGGGTGCAAAAGATCGCTTTCCCATGCGGGATGCACATATGCGCTTCGCTCGTACGATTGGGCAAAAAATGAACACTAACCCACCGGAGTTTTACGAAAACATGTTGCAATGAGAGCCGGGTAGTTCAATCATATTTCGGCTCAGGTTTTATACACCTGGCCGATTCCCGGGCTTGTTTGCGTACGGCAAATTACATCGAAAGGCAATTTTACGGGTAAACAAAATGAGTCAACTTTAAACAAACAACTTTGTACATCGTTTTCCTTCAAAAACAGGATATTTAATGAGAAGTTAAAAAGCAAAGTGTAATTGGCTTTGAGGTTCATTCTTTTGCCGCGATTAAACACTTCTACTTCACATAATCAAATTGTTCCAATTGATTTAAATCCACATTAAAACGCATTGAGCTCAAAAACTAAAGGCTGCCCTCGGTCAACGTCGACCTAGGATTGCGTCGTTGGACGAATTCCAAATTTGACGTTCGAAGCTAGTTTTAAGTAGCGTTCTTTGCTCTTTACTATTTAATGCTTGTATATACGATTTAATGCTTGTAAAACATTTCCATTGCAACGTGAATCTATAACTAACACAAAACTTCATAACAACAATCATTCCAGGTTTGTTCAATTGTTGCGCAGCTCTCCTTTTCTTTGAATACTCTTATTAGACGAAGACTTTATCTGTCATCTTTGCCAAGAAGTTTACTGTCAAATTGCGTTAGACATAGACATTTCTTCCTCAGAGACGGAACCTAGCATGCCTGGCTTCTTCCTGCTATGGTCTAGAATTTGCTCTGTTAGTTCAAACTAATTTGGTCTTGTTATTTTACGTAGGTTTAATAACTGTAAACCCCTTTTGGAAGAACCGAGCATTATTACAGGAGCAGGAAGAATTTTTATATCAAACACCTTGCCACAGTTCATTTTCGAATAGAATTCTGGTCATAGATGACTGTTAAAGTCCTCGTCTAATAAGGGTATAAGCACCACAAAGCCTTTCTGATGTTAATCATTTGTTATACTCGTTATAAAAGTGTTCTGCTGTTTTATAGCCTTAGTTGATGGATTTCAAACATATTTGATTAACTTTGAATATTTTCAGGGCAGTTTGAGTTGAGTTAATTTTTGGAAGTATGCTTGCTTTAAACATTGCGTGTCGTGTACAAAGATACAGCGTTAAAAATGGATGAAACTATCGTGCATTTTGCGTTTCACTAAGATATTGCCAAATAAATGAAAGTAAAACAGGAGTAAAAGTAACTGTATTAGCTTTGAACACTTTTTCAACCCAAACCGCGCTGCAATAATAAAAAAAGAGCACCATTTATAATTACTATAATAGCGATTAAAATCATCTTTTCACCGTGCCAGCCAAGAAAACCCGCCAGTCACTGGGCCGTAATTACCGAG
>KE525329.1:153769-167439 GCA_000441895.2 Anopheles sinensis
ATTTATGGTCGCACAGCTGCGAGCTGGTTTCGAGGTGGAAAAACACCCAGGAGAAAAAGAAAATATGGGAACCCAAGTTGTGTCGCAGCACGAAACTTGTAAAATCAATGTTCCTTTGTGCAGCGAACGTAAGTGGCTGGAGGTGAAATTTGGGGAGTGAGCTAAACGTGGTCGGGAAATTAAAATAAATCAATCTTTGACATTCGTACAGTGGCTCACAGTTTTCCTTTTTATTTTCGAAGGTTAAATTTGTCGACCTATAGAGTTTGATATTCTAAATTTCTAACATTTTTAAATTCTCATTCTAAAGATGTGAAAATGAAGATGATAAAAGTTGACCTATCATAAAAGTTAGTTGTATCAATGAACAGCAATGTCCAAAAATTATTGTAATTCAACATTTATGTAATAAGAAAGCTGCTTAACACTTGGGTTTTCTTGCTTAAACAACCCAAATATTCAAAAAGTACCTATGCTATTTGAAACATCGAAACACTAAAATTAAAATTTCTTTTTGTATCAGACTTTTGTTCGTTATTCAATTTAAAAAATAAAACGAGTAAAGCTCTGCGTGCTACTGTTAAAAATAAACATGATAGTTTAATTAATTTAATCAATCTGAAAGCAAATTTAAGCTAGAGCAGAATGGTCAGTAAGTTTAAATAAGGCACAGGGAGAGCGGATTTTGCGCAAATTACTCATTTTTCGAAAATGTTTCTACAAAATTAATATAAAATTGCTTGCACCGTCCAGAGAAGAACTAAAACGCGAACAAATCTTTCTGTTTCTGATATTTTTCCAGCAGTTTTCTAGCAAAAGTAATACGTCAATTTCAAAGTTTGTATCTGCTACGGAACGAAACTCCGAACCGGGTTCTACTGTTAACCCACAAAGCAACACTCCGTTCGTAGAAGGACGAACCCCACAGACCGAGTTCGAACCAAAGTAAAAACTAAAGTCAAACCGAGAGAAACGTGAGCGATAAGCATACCGGGCTACGTGGTGTTGTGTAGTTTTTGCGAGTGTGTCTATGTATTCTGCTTCTCCGCAGATAGTAATGGAGTGGTAACGCCTTCGGGGCAAGGACGAAACCAGTATAAGTCCCATCGCTGCCGTGAACAAACTTGAAAGACAGCAACGCTTCGTTCGCACCGGCTCGGGAGTACGGGGCGTTTGCAGAACAATTGTATCCACGGTAAAATGATATGATTATTACAAAAGTACAACTTTTCCCCGCCCGCGCACTCCTGGGGGCAGCAGGTGGAACTTGGAAAGCTGGATCCCGCATCCTGGAGGAGTTTTTCCTTCGCCTGGGAAGTAAGCAAACACAAATTTCCCACCTGAAACACGAAATACTTTCCACGTGGCTCCGTAGCACTGCACTGGATATCGGAAGCTCCTCGGAGAAAATCGTACGCCGAAGAAAACTGCAACGACACGAATGCAGCTCCAAAGCTTGGGAGAAGCATTGCGATAGAGGGCAAGGAGTGTTTGTCGGAATGAAAAGTTACATCCTCTTAACATCAGGATAGAAAAGGTGGAAAAGGAACGGGGATGTTTTCCATCGGGATCGTGCATGGTACGAAGCGTTGCCACACGATACTACGCGGAAGCGATGAATTGTAGATAAAACTGTGCAAAACGATAGTGAAACTGTCGCCGTCGGGCGCAAAACGTTGCGGAAAAACGAGCGGAAGACAAATCTAGTCTTATTCTGCGGAATACAAATTGCACAAGTTTTACCTCCTTTTTTTCCACTTGTCATTGGCATCTTAGTTCGGTTTCCCGGGAGAATCGGATGAAAGTGCATCCGTGTCGCAGCAATGTCCCCGTCCGGGGAACTGCGGTGTCCAAGCAATCACCAGAGTCTGGGGAGTACAAGTTGGAAAACTGTTCATCTGTTCGTGTTGTTCAGGGAAAACGCTTAAGTTGACCTTGAAAACTCAATGAATGTAACGGTTATTTAAAAATAGGTTCAATTTACGTTCCCAGTTCTCCGTACAATGTTTTTATTTTTGTAATTAAAAAAAGCTGAAATAGTTGGATATAGTGTTGAAGGAATCTGCCTTATTTTTTTTCTTTCAACTATATTTTATGAATTAGTAATACATTTTCTTCTTCAAACCATGTGTTTTAAACTAACTGCGTCATTATGCGTTTTATATAAAAACACTTTCTTTGTAATGCAATTAGTATCATATTGTAAACAGTTAATGAAATTGTTATTTTAATTAATGACTATTTCCAAGGAACTATAAATGATTTAGCTCTGTTTTACTGAATAATCTAACAGAAAAGTTATAAAAAATGCTTTACTGAAAAATGTATAAGTCTGTCGCTCCAACAAGTAGATTCCCAACGTCAGCTCAACAAGATAAACAACCTCAGAACCTGAAGCAATTTGAAATGTTTCACACACGCACCCGAGGGCTACGGAAATCAGTTTTTGAAATGGAAAATAACCCAAATACTAAGCGGAAGCGGAAGGAAAACTGATTTCCTACCCGTATCGTTGCGTACGGGACGGGCAGAACGGGTAGTTTCGGTTCGCATTGTTTCCCATTCCTTTTCCACCGACTCACGAAATCGAGGCCCTCCGCTTCCCGTCCGCTGCCCTTCCTTTTTCGGCTTCCCACGCCAACCCGCAAAAACCACTTTGATGACATTATTTCAGCAGGATGCACTGCGGGAACGGGGCGAAAGAAAAATTGGCGAAAATAAAACGGAAATGCCACAGCGCCCTGCCCCTCCCTCGGGGCCAATTTTCCGGGACATCTACCCGACCGAGATGGTTCTGGTTTCACACGGTGACCTTTTCTTCGCCCACCGGGCCTACTTCTTTCGCCGGTCCCGAAGCGATTCCGTTGGCTTTTCTTTCTTTCTTGAAAACATGCGGTTTTTTTTGGCCTTCGTTTCGCACCAAAACATGGCGGGTGAAATGTGTAGGGTTAATGTAAATACGCCGCCTTTCATCTTCCGACCGCCGTCCGGGACCTTTTCTCCGAAAACATTTCTCCACGGTTGACGGTCGTGGTCCTGTCAATTGCTTAGCAGGACTTTCTGATTTGCCGCTAGTTTATGAAGTCGGTTTTTCTTTAAATAAAAAAGGATGCCAAGGTGAGGGTAAAAAAAATGCATCACCCTTTGGCTGTTAGGAGCTGCCAATCAAAAGCATTCCTATTTACCTAGAGGAAAACAAAGTCGGGGGGGGGGGGGGGGGGGAAACCGGGAACGGTAACGAGACCCGTTCAGAGTTTTTTATTTATTTCTGCTAAACTTTCATATCCAGCAATCAAACATATCACAGCTGCCAGCAAAACCGCAAGGCGTTCTCCTTCCGGTACCGCCATCAACTTCCTGCCCCCGTGCGGATCGAGCTGCCACGTGCATGAAGCATCCGGAACCCGGACGTCCCATCGACACCAGCGACCGGATACCCAACTACCTGGAGTACATTTTATTTGCAACGCCGTGTCGCTTTCTCTCCTCAACATGCTTTCTCTTGCATCCAGTTTTTTTTTATCGTTCTCAACTTTCTTAGTGCAAGTAGGTCATTCTAACAGGGCATCGGTGATGTGGCCTCACTACTCTAAGTGAATTGCCACGTGA
Organism: Anopheles sinensis; assembly: GCA_000441895.2. Lineage (NCBI taxonomy): Eukaryota > Metazoa > Arthropoda > Insecta > Diptera > Culicidae > Anopheles > Anopheles sinensis. Next base: position 157,379 of record KE525329.1, read on the forward strand.
AAGAGCGAAGTGTAAATAGAAATTAAAAATTCATTTATGCCGGTTGCCACTCTACCGTGTTTAGCGTTCAACCGCATTGCGAGTGTTGGCAAGAAAAGTCAGCAACTTTGCTATTTACCCGCTTGATAGTTAGCAATTCCTCTTACATTCAGTTTTTTCCTAACTGAACCATTTATTTATAGGTAGAAAAAGAAAATCTGTTCCGTTTTCATTAACCGTAGAGTATTTAACCTATGAACAAAATCAGGCATAAAGTTTTTTTCTAACATGTTTCTCATAACATTACCTATGACAGACTTAGTTCATGCAAATATTGCTATAAAGTTTCAGTTTTGCCCCTTTTCAGAATTTACAACTTCTGAATGAATGATTAACTTATTTTCTTTATTTAAATAATATATTTAAAGATTATCACGAAGTATTAGCGAACTTACATTTGTTTTTAAATGTGGCTGGGTGTATCAGATCACGTTTGCAGGCTATGAATGGTTCCAGCATATCGATGATTCGTCGTTACAGTCTATAGTTGTGGTTGCTTTAGGCTCCAAAATATTGTTTTTAAGAATAGGTGTTTATTAATTTCTTGTTTAATAAACACTTATTTAAAAGACAAAAAAACAGATTGCATTCATTGGACTGGTTTTGCACATTAATTAGTAGCTTAATCAATCTCCTTTAATTGGCTATATTTTATGAGTCATTAGATGAAATTTTTTAAGCAGCAGTTGTGTGCGTTGATTCTACAGTCAACAAAAGAAGGGAAACCCCATCCAAGCGCCACTTAGAAGCAATTCAAATGTAGAAGTTTGTGCAAACAACTGAAGGTATAAGAGAGTGAAAGACGGTCACTGTGCGATAATGCACAAACCACATCTGCCTTCCAATGTCGCGAAAAATGCGCGAGATAGATCACAGGGGTTTGAAGAACTTTGTTGGTTCTTCAAATTGTGGTACTTCCGATGCTTCTGCTATCTATGTGAATGTGATTGAGTTCATCGATTGGATTCAAGAAAATGTTTAAAACTTACTTATGTGGCGCTACAACCGCTTAGCGGTCTTGGCCTGATTCAATGGTGATGGTGTTCATCACCATTTCCAAAAAACTTTCTTGTTTGGAATCGAGATATATTTATTTCAATTATATCTATCGCAAGGATTAATCATCCTGCGTATTATAATCGAAGGCTTTATCGCTTCTCACTACCCTACGAACGAAACACACTCCCAAAATAATTCGTTCTCAACCATAATGTCGATGCAGCTTGCAATGCAAACAAGCTGGTTCGGAAATTGCAATGTCGTATATTTCGTAGGCCACCGCAAAAAATGGCTAGAATTTTTTGAATAAAATCAAGAAATCCTATGAACCACATTTGGGTGCAGAAAAGGGTAGGGAAAAGGAGAGAGTGGAAAATAAAACTTAAACCCAAGCGTCATAAAACCGAGCCATGTTAGGCGCATCCGTCCTAAGGGCCCACTGGACCAGTTTCCGTATAGATCTCCGGTGAAACGGGTGAAAAGCGGGAAGAATAAAAATTGAACGCAAAAAAAGGGTAAATCCACAACAGATACCCAAACTGAATAAAATCCGAATTCTAAGCAAAGGGCTCAGGGGTTCTAGCTGTGTCGTTGGTGGTTTTTTTGCACGTTCGGTGGCTTTGACTTCGGCCAGCAGCTGCCAAGTCGCTTACCGCCGTCAATCCGATCCCGGCCTGGACAGGGAGAGACCGTTCTGGGCGGATCTGGTTCCCCTGGCGATTTCCCGCTAGTTTTCTCGCCGCGAACGAAACAGGAGAAGAATAAATCTACGACAGAACGACTGACCGAAGCCGGCCACAGAAGCTCCCGGAGTCGGGAACCGGAACCGAAAAGGTAGGATCTTTGTTTCGGAAGCATAAAAATAAATGTTGTCCTGCTGCAGCCTCGTGGTCAAAAAGGCTGCATCCCGGGTGCATCCAGGAGCGGATCTGCCGCAACGTCCGAACGGGAACAAATAAACTATTTCATAAATAGAGACTAATTGCATGAAAATAAATTCCCTCTTTCTTGCGCCCGTCACCATTGCGACCCGGATTTTCCCTTGAAGGCAGTTCTGTTCCTTCGTATTTTTGCTTCATCCGTTCCTCGGTGTGTCGGTTTGACTCTTTTGTGTGCAAAACGATCTCTTTGCGAATGGCGAGATGTTGTGTCTTATTTTCTGCTGAAGCCTATCCATGTTTTCGCCCTATTCCTTTATTACCGGCTGGCTTCTGCCATCCGATTTGGCTTATTATGTTTTTGCTATTGTTACTTTTGCTTCTTGTTGCTTGGGATTTTTCTTTTTTACACAAATCTCTTCCTTCGGCAAAGCCGCTTTCTTTTCCCGTGCCGTCCAATATCTTTGAAGAAAATCGGTATTTGTGTTTGGCCCGGCACAAAGGGATTACACCGCCCGTTAAGGAGCTGTCTCGGTGGGTTAATAAGGCTTCTTAGCACCATGGAAAGATACAAACCCTGTTTTTTTTGCAACAATCCGAACCTATCTTTTTCTTTCTATTCGTTGGAGTAAAGAAAATAATCACTCATTCGCGCCTTTGGGAAGACCTTGGTAAGCTCGGGTAAGGCGCGGAACACAATAGAACCGAGGGATGTTCCCCGACGGTGTTGATGAAGCTTCCGAGCGGTAACAAACCGGACGTCCTGTTTATTACGGCCACCTCGGTAGGCCTCGGGAGTGACGGGAATGCCACAGCCCCGTGATTGGGCCGTAGGTCGTAAGCTGCCACAAAAACCACAGATCCCTCGCTTCGGCTGCCTGCTTCCTGGACCCTGCTCCAGAATAAACAGAATCGATTCCGACAACACCTGCCGCCGAAGTCCGTCTCTTTGGTTTGTGCGATTCATTCGCTTGTCGGATATTTGTTTGCATAGGAAGCAATCCGACGCGCTGGCGTGCAAAAGCAGGCTGCATAATGAATTGAGCTACGAGCTGGGCAGGAAATGGAAATCGAGCCGCGAAGATCGAAACACAGACAATGTTCTTATGGTTGTGTCGCTACGTGGATTGTCAAGTCTCATCGATGGAATGGACAGAACAGAAGAAACACTGTTTCTTGTTTTAAATATCCTTCTCATCACTATTTATTCTTTGATCCGTAGCGTCAGAAGAAGCACCTTTTGTACTTTTAGTGAAATATTTTCATTTGTGATTTGGCACAATGAAACAAAAACTGTCGTTTTTGGCATTCGTCGATCAATTATAGAATATTGACATACATGGCCTTTGCTTTATTTGGGAATAAAATCATGCATAGAAGACTCAACAAATATCCAATTTTCTTTAAATTAGCAACACTTTTAAGAAAAACTTATAATGAAGAGAATCGAATTTATTTCATTCTATCTTTTCATTTTAATCTTTTATCATGATCATTTCTTAATCATTTATCTTTATTAATTAATCATTTAATCTTTTATCATTTATGATCAAAATAATAATATTTGAAGGATATCGCTTTCGACCGATTGATTTTAAATTTTCTGGGTGTCAACTGGATTTAATCCTTTCGAACATTGATTGTTCTGACAGTTAACCTTTTCTTATGCTTTTGACTCGATTAATTATACGATGAATTTGCGAAGTCATTACGCTGTTATGTCTTTTTGCAACTCAATAGTCCACTTCAAATGACTTTTGAATCTTTTTGTAAATGAGCTACTGAGCAGTAAACGCTCAAGAACATTCAAGCGATTTAAGCCATGGAAAATTCACATAACATCCTCATAACACCAAATTAATACCATATTTGAAAACCATCTTAGACCTTCGTTTAGATTTTAGAAAGTCATACTCGCATTGACTGTCATCAATGGAAAATTACTATGATCAGCCGCAAATTACTAATATCTTTTTAAATGATTATCTCTTTTTTAACATTACCTACGCTATATTCATCTGCTCGACAGAGGGAGACTTTAAAAAAATCAGTTCCAATCACAATTGAACATTTTTAACCAAAATCTGTTCTAATCCTTTTATGCAGAAAGAATTCTCTCCACAAAATAACGGTTGATTTTGTACAAATAATATAAACACCACTTTGTTAGGAAGAAATATAATCCTGTCGGGATTAGCGATCGATTTAACATCTGCATAGTCTCCCGCCAACGCCAGCGTTGTGTGGCTTCTGAAATTTGCTCTCGCTTTATGGTAATAGTGATTATCGTTTTTCCCACCATCAACTCAGGTGAGCATACAAAAGTCGGGCGAAAAAGATATTGAAAAGTTTCCCTTTCCCCCCGCATCGGCAAACAAGCACCCCGTTGGTGATTTCGTCGAAACCTCGCCACGCCATCGTCACACCATCATCGTCACACGGAACGGTCGTGCCGGAAAACGGATTTCCATTGGCTTGCCGTCCGGATCTGGCTACATTATCCGGGTTCGGGCGTGATTTCTCTCCCGGGGCGTCTCTGCAATCGGTATGTGTTTGAGTGTGTGTGTGTGTGTCGGTATGATCGCTCTGATGTTTGATAGCCGCTCGGACAAATCCTTTTCCCGACCGTATCCACCTTCCGACACTGGTTCAGTGGTTTTTTTCCGACCAGTTCGACCTGCCGCCGCATGTGTCTCGGGCGGGCTCCGTAAACAAACCCCCGATAAAGACGTCCCTTTCGGTAGCACTGGATGCTGCCTTTTGCTTTGGCAAACCGGCAACCGAAACCAGCGCTCAGTATTCATAAGGTTTACTTATGCTCGCCTTTTGCCATGATTTTCCATTCTTCATCAGTCGGGCCAAACATGCCACCATTGCAAAGCACTTTAAAGATGGAAGGGGATGCAGAGAGTTCCTTTTTTCCCTTCACTTCTAAGCATAAGCTCCTCATCTGGATTGTGTGTCGGAGTATTTTTCCCCGTACATGAACTGCTTTTTATTTATTTATGTGTTTTTGAACCCACTTCTTTTGAAGCTTACACTCTTTTTTTCTCATCCTGCGACCTACTTGCGACACGCCCCGGCGGTCGCTCAGAAAAGGACTCACCGAAAGGTTCATCGGCCCGGCCACCTCGTAATCGGTGCGCAAGCGATTATGACCAAATATTTGCGGGTTTTAGTTTCACCTGACCGACTTTGAATGTAAATCATTCCTTGGATGTGGCGAGAATGTGCAGCAGCGCCCTCGGAAAGAAAAACCCCCTGGGGTGACGCCGTTTCACGCTGTCGAGCAACTGAATTAGGGATTTGAGATTTGTTACGCCATCGGTCGGCTTACGGTGAAGGTCCTGCATGCTTCGGCGAGCTTCTGTCTGGGACGAATTTCAGGCCCTGTCGAAAAGGTGAGGATTTTTAACTTCCTTTCAACGTTCGGTTGGTTGGTTTGTTTCCTTTTTTTGTAAGTTTTATCAAGTTTTTCAACACGGTTCTCAAGAAAAGAAAAATGTTCCATTTCGAGTGGTATCGAATAGACATTAAACAACGCGTGTGGTTGAGGTTTCGCAGCACTTTCATCACACCTTTTGTATTGTTGTGCTTTTACCACAGTAGTCAAGTCTAGTGCGATCCTTTTTTGTGGATTTATGAAATACAATATTATTTTCGAACATGAGAAAATACATTTATGTTTCAATCCTTGAGCAATTGTAAACATTTTAGCTTTTTTCACAGCTAGATTTATGTACGGTACAATGATGTTTTGCGTTGTAGTTTCAGTGTCATTCAATAACAGTAAGCAATTAATTATAGTTAATCCATTCCTAATGAAAGGTACAAATTGGAAACATTTTATGTGTTTTGGCATGCAAAAATTTGGTAGTTTTTAATCTGTTTTTTCATAAATTATAATTTTTTTATAATAAATTTGGTTACTCATATCGTTTTTGATTAATTTTTCATCTGCCCAGTTTTCCTTTTAATTTAGTTTTGCTGAAGAAATTATTTGCCTAAGCTTTTCATCCAAACTCTACTAATATTTATTGCATCGAAAATAGCAGTGGCTATATTAGTGAAACGTGAAATACGACAAAAAATATGTATATATTGCCATTGTGCATCAAAAAGGTCCTGTAAAACTATTTGGTGGTCTTCTTCTGCAAAATTCTTTCGATGAAGTAGTTGAAATAATTCATCCAAATGACTGAATATGTATGTGATGTTTGAAACTGATGATTTGATTCTTCGATCTAGAAAAAGCTTTGAAACTAGTTTAAACAAAAGTGCTATTTTTTAAATTACTCAAATATTTTTCCCCACATTCTAACTAGCCGTAGTGGTGATAAATTATCACAACCATACATAACTCTGACACGACGATTAAATTTATTCGAAATAGATAAACCCCTACCGTTCGGATCCCAAATTTTATAGAATCGATTCGAGAATTTGGCAGCGACCTCCGCACGCCACCTAAATTAATATCATAACCATCGATTTTCGGGCCCATCTTTTATGGGGGTCATAGATTTTTCTTACCAAACTAGCCCACTCAACACCGGCACCTCATACGAAACCCATAAAAGATGCCTCCACAGACACATCCTAGACTTCGATCGAGCATCTTCCAGCGCTGCTGATGTATTAATAGGCCATCCTATCTTCCTCCCCGCGCCTTCACCCTGCGCCAATTTTAGCACAGACACAAGCCACTAATCTTTTCCACGAGAACCCACCACAAGGCCTCCATCGATCCGCTACGCAGGGCTCTCCTTGGCGATGTAATGGCTGCGGTATATTCGATTTATATCCATTCCACAGCGTTGCCTTCCTCCTCCTATTGGAATTGCTCAATGTACCGGTGGTTTTGGGTGGCCTCCGAAGCACGAGACGAAGCTTTTCGCAACGCGTCGCAAACGCACCCCTATTTCCGATGGCCGAAAGTTCCGCTAGGATCGAACGAAAGCCGATTTGCCCGAACCGGTTCGATGCGCAGTGCTGACGGGCGTATTTGCGGTGCTAAGCAGTATTATAAAACTCAAATAATGATCATTTATTTCACTGTAATTCTATTATTGAAGATATGCTTCCTATCGCCGCAGCGTTCGTCGTCGGGCGGAAGATAAAACAAAAGAACTTCAGCTTCTCATCGTGTGTTTTTCCTCCCCGGTTCCGGAGCATGCGGCACGGCATGAAAGGGAAAAACTATAATTCTTCTATCCGCATCAAGAATGTACACGTGTGTGTGTGTGTATGTGGTTGTGTGTTTAGGAAAGCCTTGGAGGAAGTTTGCCGACAGGCCGGTTAAACACAACCAAACCCGCCCGGTGGCCGGATCAATGTTTACCGGCATGGTCGGAGCCTCCGGAGCAACCGAAAGGACCACTTCTCTCCTCTGGTCCGGTGTCATATTTCCAACGCCGATAAAGATTTGCCTGCCGCACCGCAGGACGAAAATTATGGTCTGGCGGAAGTCCGGCGGCAACCCACGCTCGGCGCCTCCACGGTCCCAAACCCAAGGCGGGCTAGGCAGCTTCCTTTGATCCGGGCTCATGTTTTCTCTGCTGATTGATTCGTACTTATTGCCTGTTCGGTCGAATTAGGTCAATCAGACTGAAGTACGATACTGCTGTAACGGCATCTTCCACTGACAGGACACGGCATGCGTAAAGGCATGCGTATATAAACATACCGCAATAAATTCTGTAAGGGAACACTACTTGGGCATGTCTGCAGCGTTACCAATCATAGCAAAAATAATAAATTGAATATATCATCGGCTATTTTCAAAAGAAGGAGCAACATATTGTGATGTTGTTTCAAAAGTAATCAATAAACAATTAGAACTTAAGATCAATGCACACAACGTGTCTTTATTAAAATATGTAGTTGATTGATTTAGATATTCTATTTATCCAATTACAATTATTGCTCTTTTTATCCGAAAACATATTAGCGATGACGAATATTTTGAATTTTTGTTATGAAATCCTATTGCGGATAAACATTTTTGTTCGTGGAAAATAAGAATATATCTTAAAACATATAATGATGTATTTCAAAACATCTGAGCATCATTTGATTTTTTCCAATTGCAATGAAGATTTACAAATATCAACCCTCTGTCCTTTTCTTGAGATCTCTTTTAGTTTATGATAAAAATAAAAACACATCAAGATAATGCCCACCACCCTTTTGTCCTGTTTGGTCACATTCAAAAGATATAACTGTCACTCATGGATTGGGCTTGGAGATACCGAACCTTTTAACTTACTTAAAAGGGTACTTTAGAATGGTTTTATTTCTCCAACGAAAAGGGCACCTGAAGTTTATATACGCTTTTCAGAACGAATCACTACGAAAAGATTCAATTGAAGAAATCATACCCAAAATGCTTCGAAAAGCAGGTGAAATCTCGTGCACCTTTCCATGTTGAAGGAGCCATTTTTGAGATAAATTCTAGAAGGTCACTCCAAACAAACCGCTAAAATGGGTTTCGGAATAAAATAAGCCCAGTGTTGGGCAGGTGAGATGTGATGTTCTTGTTTGTCCATCTAGCGAACCGTCAACAAAAACGTTAAACCAAAACAAAAGGCCGCCATCCTTTTAGCGTTTCTAAAACAGACATATTATGGAAACCTAAACGAAAAGCAGACGCCACCGGTTTCCTTCCGGGTAGAAAAGGATCCTCACAAACATGCAGTCCGCGTCGTACGGCGTCGTCCAATGCGACTGAAATCTAATCTTGACGATAAGAAACGTAATGGAAACACACGGTTTTGGTTTTCTCGGCTTCGGCTTAGGCTGGTGCACGGAGGACATCGAAAAATAACATCTAAACTTTGGCAAAACATCAGCACGGCACGGCTGGAGCGTGCCAGTCCTGAAACAAACAAAAAATGCGATGCATCCCGAACGATAAGTGCACCGCAAACCGAAGGTCCGAAGGTGCACGAACGAAAACGGTTCGAAAGGAAACAAAAAATAACAACCCCGCACGCTGCAACGTTCGAAAGCCAAAATGCATTCCGCCTTGCGGAGATCCGGAAAGGGGACAAGCAAAGGTGGAGAGTATGGTGCGCGGGACGTAAAGAAAAAGCTTTGCACCTGGCCCCTAAAGTGCATAAATTTTGTTATGTCCAGCGTGCTCATGTCCTTCGGCATCGGGCGGCTGTCCGGGCCAAACAGGAAAGGTTCGCAGAAATCACAAGCGTCTGCGAGCAATCGGAATACATTATGGTGAGTTCGGTAGGTGGAAGAAGCGAAGAAAAACTGGCTTTGGGCATGGAGAGGAATTCTTAAAGAAATCTTATGTTTAATTTTATTCGGTCATGTGGCAAACCTTCTTAATTGTTTCATTATTTGGTATTTCAAATCTGTTACATAAAATCTGGAATAAAATTGAATATTGCTTAACCAGCTAAAGGAACTGAACAAAACAGTTAAGTGCATTCAACAAGAGAAAAAAACAGATAAAATTGTCTTCTAACAAACTTAACGAAAAACAAAAATTAATAATATTTTTTAAAATAGGATAGTTTAACTAATTAATAAACATTTTAAATTTGTACCTTACCTCATATAAACATTGTTTACAATGTATAAAATAAATTCAAATGCGTAAGCATAATTTAGAACAGGTAAAGAAAACGTTGGTCCCGTTTGTGTATGAAGAGAAATGCTTAAAGAAACCTTAAGTTTAATTTTATTCGTCCACTTCACAAGCATGCTTAATCGTTTCATTATTTGGTCATTTGAATCTGTTACCTAAAATATGGAATTAAATTGAAAATTACTTAACCAACTAAAGGAACTGTACAAAAAAGTAAAGAGCAATCAAAATGAGAAAAAGAAACAGATAAAATTGTCTTTAAAAAAATGAACGAAAACAAAATTAATAAACTTTTTTTAAATAGTAAAGTTTCACTAATTATTAGACATTTTAAATTTGTACCTTACCTCATATATACATTATTTAAAATTTATAAGTTTAAGTCAAATGCGTAAGCATAATTTAGAAAAGGTAAAGACAACGTTGGTCCCGTTTGTGTATGGAGAGAAATGCTTAAAGAACCTTAAGTTTAATTTTATTCGTCCACTTCGCAAGCATGCTTAATGTTTCTATTATTTGGTTCATTTGAATCTGTTACC
>KE525329.1:170628-187804 GCA_000441895.2 Anopheles sinensis
ATGAAGCTTGTATCATTTTCGCACGCGTTAGGTGCGGGAGATTCAATTTAGGGTTAGGATAGAAAGGATCACGGAAGCCTTGCCAGCACCTAAACAAGACTTTTCAAATGTACGTGTTTTAAAAGATAGGTTTACGATGAAAGTGTGCTAATCTAATACAAATGATTTCATCTTTCAAATAACTTTCTAAATTGTCTGACGTGACAAACCATGTATTGAAATATTGAAAGAACTTTAAACTTGTCTTAAATTTTAAAATTTAACAGAAATTTTCCAAATTAAGTAGGTTTAAGTCTATGGAGTAAATTTAATAAACAGTAGAGTTATTGAGATAATCCGTCATGGATTTATAATTATTCTAATGAACTAATAACAGCAAGTTATAACTATTACATCAAAGTATGTGATTTCACAGATACTTGAAACTAAAAACTCTGCTCATTTTCTCCATTAGTATGTCTTTTTGTTGCTATATCCCTCTCATGTACGAATAATTCAGCAAGAAGTTTTCCTTTTATTCTACGACCTCTACGCGTCGACCTCTTTGACGCTTCAGAAATGGATAGTAATCAACCACTCTGCACATCGTCAAGGACAACCCTACAGCGTGCTTAGATTTATTATCACCATTTAAATCCATCGTGAGCAGCAAGTTTTCCCTCAACAGAATGCTTGCAATTCCCACCCGTTAGTGGTCCCGGTGAGATTGACATAACCTTTTTTACCCCACCGAGGTCCCACGGGTTGGGAAATGGTTTTAAAGTGGCTAAAGCTTTTCGGGCCGGGGACTTCGTGGTGGGAAGAGAGCATTCCTTTGTGGAGAAAAAGTAGTTTATAAGGATGCATAGGAGCAATATAAGATGAGAAAAAAGAATTTCCACCAGGGAACGCTTCGGTGTCGGTATGGCGATGTTGGGGCCGATGTCCTAGTTCCTCGTACTTCGCGTGACTTCCCACTGACGTGGCTCCACCGGGCGGTGAGGCAGGAAAGTGTTGAGCTGGAAAATATTCACCCAACGGGTCGGAAAAGCAGCAGCAATGCCGGGGTTGGCAAAATAAAATCCTGTAAACCTATAAAAGGAGATTGAATAGAAAATTGAAGTAATAAATTTTGAGACCTTAATAAATTAAAGTGATTTTTGCTCACCGATGCTACTTTTCTTTGTCGTTGCTTGCTGTCAGCCAGGGTTTTCTCCTGTGTCTATTCCTTCCTATCAATTTATTCTTTTTTTTTCTCTCTCGCCTGCACTAAGCCCTATCATTCTTTTTCCACCTTTCGAACGAGCGCGCGCGCTTCATTCGCCTTCCCCCGGGAAGCTGCCAGTTGGTGGCGAAGCGCAGAGAGCTGAAAAGTGCTCTACCAGAATCGCCATCGTGCCACCCATCGTGCGCCGGCCAAAGGGAAATGTGTTGACAGTTTTCCCATCGCACAAAGGACCCATCGTCAACGGCAAGGAACAAATAAACAAACTCCTGGGTGTCCTGGGCGAAAAGTTGCCCGCCACCATCAGGCGCCTCTTCAGGACGTCCCAACGACCCGACGACCCGAAAATTGACCAATGATGGTTATCGAGCGATTAAGGTCTCGGACGATACGACGGCCCGTTCGCTTTCCCATACGATCCCGTTTCGGTGAACTGAAGTGCGTTAACTGTGTTTGGCCTGCGTTAAGTGAATTGTTCGGTCAAAATTTATGACCGTCAGCAATTGTGGCGTCGGTCGTCCACTCCGCAGAACTTGATCGCTTTCGCATGGCCACCCCCCGCGTAGAAGAATAGCTAAATCGTCTTTTCGAGACGAAACAAGAGATGAGAAAAGAATTCAATCCTAAAATGACCTCTTGAGATTTAGACAATCGCTTGACATATTCTCGAATGGTTAGATTTACGCATTAAATGTATTCTTAACCTAAAGTTCAATGTTTCATGCCAAGGAATTTAGCATTGAGCGGTTGGTAATAAATGTTATCCCTAGCTATATTTAAACCCAGATATTTATAATTTATTCGTAACGTATTATTGGCAACCAGAGGCGGATCAATCTATTCCGCGATGGGATAATCGTGGCCCTGGCAACTTTAAAATTTCATCATATTCTCCTTAGCAATTTAAACAAGTAAAAACATTCCCTAACAATCCGAATCATATTATTCATTACGGCCTTCATACACTAAACTTAGTCAGTATAATAGTTTTCGATTGTCAACTACTTTTTTAAACACTTTTTTCCGATAATTTCTTTTATTGCTTGTGATTAATTCGGACTGCGGTGAGGAACATAATTTGCAAAAATAATAATACAAACTTTTGCAAGTGAATCAAAGCCACTTTGAACGGAAAAATAACACCGAAAGAAGACAACAGAAAACCCATTCTACCAAGGCTTTAAAATGTGGAAACTATCACTAATAAATCATACAAACATGTTACTAGAAAAATTATGTTTGAACTCATTCGCAGGTCTTATCCAAAAGTGAATAAAATAACTGGCAATCAATATGAATGGTTTCTTAGGTTTTCAGCTAGGGAGCCCCTTAATCTTGGGGCCCAATGTACCCGCTCAGTTGGCAACTTAAACGTGTGGTGATGCGGTACTCTTAACTGTGATAAACATATTGAGAAAAACATATGTCATCAAATGGAGGCCAGATAAATCGTGCATATAATTTTAACCTCTCTGTAATCGTTTCACCCCGATAAACGACGGTAGCGATTGCGAGATGGGAATAAATATTGACACTCATTTCGGCCGGACAGTTGCACTGGTTGGTCAGCAGCACGCCCGGGACGCGAAATACATCCTACGGTCGAGCTTGGCTTTGATCTACGCTTCAAGCGTCAAATAGGACAGATGTACCCGTCGCAAACGGCAATCCGAACCGTCAGCCCCAACCAGACGGTGTACCACCATATGGGCTGCTCGAGTCGACGACAGGACCTTCGTTAAACCGAAATAATGATGACTGACTGACCGCTCCCCCATAACGACCGCTCGCCGGCCCTCCCTTGCGTGGTTGCTCGTACTCGATTTATGAAAAATAAATAAACCCGCATTTTATCGCAGCTTGTTTGCGCAAACACGTTACGCCCGGCGACGTCCCGCTGAGGACTCTTTTGCGCCCGCCTGTGGCCGAACGCGTGTTGGCTCGATGTCATGCTCGGAATGCAGCGCGAGCGCTGGTCGGCGTCATGATGTGCAAATAAAATTATGTTTTGTATGAATTCATTACAACCGTCACCGAGCGGGAAGCCCGAGGCGTCCAACCGGTCGTCAACATGCCACGGCGATAAGCTAACGATTTAAGCGGGTGCAAGACTGGACAGCGTTTTTTTCTGGTGGTAAATTTCAAACAAACTTTTGTAAAGGAATAAAAGATCGTTCCCAGCAACATATGCGCTGCTATTGTGGAGGAAACCCAACTTTTTGATTAGAGCTTTTTATGTTTAACCTCTAATTCGTTTTTCTAGTGTATTTCCTATCAAGTATAGTTGGTAAGCTTTTCCTAGCGGTTCCAAGACTCACTCCAACAACGTTCAATGTTTCCTTTTTTCCTTGTTCAACCAGCGCCACGCTATCGTTTGAAATATGTTCGCTGAATTTTTGTGTCAACATCGCGACTCGTGCCACCAGATGCTGCCGGAAGCTGAGCTTCGCACTTCGGAAGCAGCCATCGTTATGATGGGAGCCGTTTTTTGCTTACATCGTATCCTTTCTGCCCTGGTCGGTAGTGTAAGTTTTTAAGTCGCTCGCAAAACCTCGTCGCACTAATGAGCCTATCCATTAACAGCTGTCGGATGGCTTGAGCCATCGGCTCGACCTCGGGTGGTGAAAGTTCAGCTTAATTGTTTGTTAACTAGCGAAAACGGCGCCGAAAATGGATATGAACAGCTTTGCAATAAAAATTCGCAATATAAAACACCGAGGAACAGATAAAAATGATTTCATAATACAAAAAATCTTCAGTAACAACCTACCGTTTGAACGTATCTATGATCAATCACTATCTCAATATAAACAGCCTTCTCATTCATTGTTAAAAATTCTGCTTTGTTTGAAAATTGAAGGTGATCACACAAAGACAACAATTTATATGAATAAGAGCATTATTGTGAATTCATACTCTATTCAATGTAGTTTTTAAAATGGACTTTAAAAATTAATGCTACGAACATTTTTAACATTTTTGAAACATTAAAAGTTGTACAGAATTAATTGTTTGTCTAATATTTGATAAAAAGTGTACAAAACTTAAGATTTATAAAAAATTATCTCACGTGAAATTTAAGTAACATCAAACGGGTTAAAAAATATTATTTTCCTTGTATTGCATGTGAGACAAGAACAATGTAGGCTCTAAAATATAGAAAAAGTTAAAATGTGAAGAATAAATCGTTACAACTAAGACATGCAAAACTAGATGTTAAAGAAAAATAAAAATCCAAAAGCAAAGAATTAAAATAAAACTTTCTACGTGTGAGTAAAAATCAACTCACATAACATAACTTTTATATCCCTTAAAATGCATTTCTCTCTAAAACTTGTGTAACTAATCTATAAAAGAAGAATTTAAAAACCTTAGTGAATCTCCAAAAATATTACCCTTGTAAACAAAAAGTAATTAAACATTTCAACATTTTTCCTATTTACACACCGTTGAGGATTTGATCAACCAAACATTTTGAACGAAATCTCAAATGCATTTTCTCGTTCTATTCATATTGAGTTATTTAAGTGGGTGAAAATGCTTCCTTCCATGGCGCTAGCACAAAAGCCCATCCAGCGCACTAACAAGTTAAACATCCGTTTCGGCTGCCGCTTGATGGGACGATGAAAGGAAAATCACTGCCCCACAATGAGCGTGATCATTCCGCAAACATCGTTTGGCCATGTTGGCAAAGCTGTTCGCTGGCCCCCCGTAATGAAGCTCTTGAGACGCATCGCCGTTGGATATGATGCTTTTCGGTTCGTATCCTTCATTAAGTAACTGGCCCTGTACTACTCCCCTCCCCCCGCCTACCGCCGGGTGGTCTATAGTCACCACCCACTTAGAAGATTGTTCAGAAAAAGCGCTCAGTATCCCGCTCGCTCGCTCGCTCGGTTGTGCTTCCTTCGTCCTAATTAAAAAGTTCTGTCCACCCAGCTCGGGCGTGGGAGTTAGGGAGGGAGAGCGATCGGGCCGGCGGAACGGTGACATCCCAGCGACAATCAGCGGTCGCCGGTAGCCGGTAGAATAACATTGCTGCAATAAACACCTCATTAACCCACTTCGTACCCTGGGCGCAGGAGAGCGCGAATAAATTAACATAAAACAAGCGCCCGTGTCCATTGGGTCGGCGCTTTTTTGGCCAACACCGGGGAAGATCCTTCGCAGCGCTAGGATTCGGACGAATTTGTGGAGTTTCGCTCCGGTCCCGGGTTCCTCCTGCGAACTGCTGTCACAAAATCGCTCGAGGCGCTCGTGTTATCAGCGTGCGGCACTGGTAATGTCAAGTGGGTTTCACATTTTCCAGATTCTTATCTTTTTTTTGCTTTACTGATCCCTGGAGAAGTAGTTGGGTCCTTCTGGTACCACCCGGACTCCGGAGCGATGGTTATGGAAGCTTATGCAGCTTCTGAAAAATTGCAGCGCGCGAAATCAAGTCACGCTCCAGTCGGACGAAGTATTCTGGAGCGAACGACAATTCATTCCTCGGCACGAACACGTCCGATCCGACCCGCGCGTCGGAGTCAAGTGTCGCCCGGGAGAACGGTACTCCACGACTTCGACATGTCCTGTCCTATCCTCTCGGATAGTGGCAGCTTTTTTTTCCATGCCCTTACAGACTTGCTTGGAAGTGCCAAGAAGGATCTGCAAACGTCTTGGGGTGCTCGTTTGCATAGAGAATGCAAGGCAGAGAACATGAAACTTGAACGTAAAGATGCAATGGAGTTCTTATTCGTATAGAATTTTTAGTTTCTCAGGACAGTCTAATTAAAACTTAAATATTATAGAAAATCATGTCTTTTTCAGAGAAATAGTTATCTCCGATCCATGCAACTTCTAAATACCAACTAGTACCGATGATTAGAACTCATCATTTTTATTCTGATACTTATAAACTGAAAGATTTTAACTCTACAGTCTCAAAGTAAATATTTTCCTATGTTCATATCGTTGATATGTCTGTTGTTTGTTTCATAAACATGAAAAAAATAATGATAAGATATTAATCAAGAAAGTGTTTTGTCTCAATAGCATAAAATAAGTCAGAATACTTTACAACTGTATCTTTTGAATGAAATGAATAGGCTTGAATTTGGTTTATACGGGCTTATATTGGATATAATACAAATTAACGGCTGTTTTTTCTTGTTTTTATCTCAAGACTAAATTGGGCATAATATGCTATATGTATTTTGGATATTAATCCTTTCCTAGATTTGAAATAGAATAAAGATGCCAATTATTTTACAATGTTCAGTATCTCTGATATTGTTAAAATTAATTTGGAATTAATTTCTCAAACAGTCTCTATATCATTCTACATATTTTTACAGTATTCTTCGTAAAATTATAATGAAATAATATTTTATCGACTAACCAACTCTGAATAATGATTCCAGAATTAACCCAACGTTACATAATCCTCGCCAACGCACTACAATTGTCGTCTTTTAAGGTTTACTGTCATGGTTTTTCTATAGACCCACTTACACGGTCCTACACCACTCCGAAAGGACGCCTGAAAAGACAATGTACACGGCAATTTGTCGCCAAACGACCCGCTTCAGGAGCATCTTTCTAAGTCATTAAATCACCTGCTCCATTCTCCGGCGACACAGGTGTACATTTGTGTGCACTTAAGCAGAAGCAAACGAGCCACAATTCATCGTCTACCGACCGGTGCGAGGGCGACCAGGAGCGAAAGTGCCGCAAGAAAGGATAATATGCACCACTAGAGCCAAGAATATGCTCTTTACGCTTTTACAAGCCACACTAACGACGAATCCAATGTCAATGAGTCCAGCAATGAGTGGAATGAATCCTGTGAATCCTTTTGGCAGCGTGCTGTGCGCCTTTCTCTTGCCTTTTTTCTCCGGGCAGCATTGTTCTGGTGAGATTGAAAAGGGTTTTATGAACGAGTGGAGCAAACTTGTCTCCCACCCAGAAACTCGTCGGTGGAGTTGTGATATGGTGTGGAAAAAAAAGGAAACTTACCAAGAGCAGGCTCGTTTTGCACCACCAGGTTGGGTCTCTGCAGTAAGGCGATAGGGTTGTTCCATTGAAAAGGATACATAATATGACAACTCGGTCGTTATCAAAACGGGGTTCTTTTGATACAATATTGTAAAAATAATTGTATTCACAGTACGCTCACTATAAATAAAATTGCACAAACAAAATAAACATATTTAACGAAAAAATATCGTTGGAAAATTAACAAAATGGATAAGTACTTAAAAAATAAATATGTATCATGGAATGTTTCTTCTGATTTGTTTTCTTGGGCTATAAACCTTCAAAAGTTGGCACATTTTCAGTCGAAGCTTGTCTACTGTGTGACCCTGTCTAACGTCTCATTACTACATATGATGCCCCCCGGAGCAGCGTTACATCTTCCCCTACCGAGGCAAAAGGTCCAAAACAGGAGCTTCCATCCTTCACAACCCCCGGTATGCAAGCATGTAAATAATGAGTTCCTGTTTTTCCTGCTTTTCCGCGCGCTTGCACTCGGAACCACGCTCGGTTCCTTTGTATCCGAACTCCTTGTTGCATTCTGTCTAATTGAGCGCACTGAAAGAAAAGCAAACACACGACGAAAGGGAAAAGTCTTTCCGGGGCGTCGCACTGGACCGAGAAAATAAGCGAGGCTCCTCGCAGGTCGAAGCGATGTTTTTATGCCACGCTGTTGCGGTTGTAAAGCTTACTGGCAATGTGGCGCCGGTGCGAAAGGGGTTTTCCTTTTTGTCTTCATCTTTTTCAGTGCCACCAAGAAGGGAAAGCATTATCCAACCATAATCGAGCATATTTTCAAAGCATGGTCACGGTTCATGATAGACTTGTTTTATTTCTGCGCTTATCTTTGTTTCCCTAGATACGATTCTACGTGCCTTTTTTGTTTATTGTGCACCTTCAATTCCCTTCGGTTTTAATTCAGATGTTTTCCGGGCTTTGTATGTCTGTGGTTGTGTTTCAAGCTCATACTTTAACCATTTTTCTTGCATCTATTGCAACGTACCCAGAGCAAACGGCCACGAACGAATCGAAATAAATAACCCCAAAAAGGCGTCAACCGTGGAAAAGACGCAAAGAACCCGACCCAAACATGACCACGAACGGTCGAGGCGGCGAGAGCGCCACATGCGATAAGATAAGTGCGCCGTAAAGTGTCATTAAAGTGGTAAATTTATTAATGCACAGTTCTTTTTTTCTCTCTCTCGTTTTTCTAGTCGGCCTTTGTAGTCGCGACACTGAGCCTATTCCTAGACGGTGGAAGGATGCATATGGAGCAGAAAAATTTCAAATGTATATTTAAAAAGTGCTTAAAACCTCATCAACCATGAAGTCGGCGGACTTAAACTGCCCAAAGCGCGTGGTGCATTTTAAATGCCGCTTTTTAGCATATTAATCGTAAACTGATCTCTTACCAGAGCCTTACATTGCTTTCACTTTTTGAAGTAGTATTTTCGTCAAACCTCTTTTGTATACTTTTGGGATTAAAACTACATTCAGATTCCCTTTTGAAATTTATGTTTTTCTGCTCAATTCATTCAAAAAGGAATTATCGGGAAAAGGGACTCAATCCACTTTATTCAAACTTAAATGTGTTAAGAAAAACTTATTTTTATCCCAAATGTACCAAGTTGAAAGAAGAAAAAAAGAAGAAAGAGAACTAGAAAACTTATAAACAAGGAGATTAAATGTTCTTATATACATTTTTCACTTTAAAAGCAACCTTGTTGTTATCTTGTAAGTAATATTTTTAGAACAAAATGAGTGAATAACGAGAACATTAATCTACGAATGAACATTTTACTTCACGATTTATTTGGTATTGCAATTAAAAGTTACAATTCTGGTAATGTTTCATGTAAAATATTTAAAAAAGAATATTCTAATATTTGAAACAACATAAGACGAGGGAAATAAAATCATTATGAGGTGAATTTATAACAAAACTGACCCACTTCACCGAATGGATACAATTGCAAAAGGGATTTGCAAGCCATATCCAAAGCTTTAGCTCCGACCAACCAATGCCAAGCCGGAAGTGAAAGAGTTGTGTTTGTTTTATTCGAAAATGAATAAAAAATGCGGCAACATAAACTGCTTCGCTCCGAAATCTTCGCCTAGCTTCGGACGGCTGGCCCGAAATAAAATGGAAGAAAAACAACATGGGCTACAAAATAATTATATGTTTATGGTTAGCCGGTACAATATGTGCTGCTAATGATAATTAAGTTGCTCCTCTTCCCCACCCCTTTTCCAGCTGCATAGCAAAGGGCGTATCTTTTTTTTATCGTCCGTTTATCCAGGCTACCGATGTTTATGTGTGCCGTGTGCTTCATGCCGTCGTGTTGTTCTTTCCACTTGCCGACACCGGGTTAGACAACGTTCCAAAATTTAAACTATTTCGGATCGCTCGGTCGGGCGGCTGCTGCCGGGGCTATTTTGGATTCCGGAAGGATATATCTGCGGCACGAGCACGCTGGCTTCCCTCCCGATTCGACAGCACTGTGGGAAAGCTTCCGCAGAGCGAGTTTCCAACTTTCCGTTTGGCACATACACCCCAAACCCTTTGGAAAGTGGTCCATTTATTTGAGCAATGATTGTTTTTCCACCGTTGGATGATGATGCTGCTGTGGTTTCGGGTATGTTGCGAAAGCCGGTGACTTTCTGGAGCCGGAGACAGCATTGCACCAGTCGCCATCCCAAGTTCTGATGGCTGGTGAATAATTAGCAGGGAAAGCCCGCAACTACGAAGACTGGGGCAAAGTTTTTGGGTTATTTATAGGTGTTGAAGGTATGTAAAGCAACGCAAGGATATTGTGCATTAAATTGAGCTTCAAAGATTAAGTGCTGAACATCATCTAAATATATTGAAAAAGTTCAAGCA
Source organism: Anopheles sinensis (assembly GCA_000441895.2). NCBI lineage: Eukaryota > Metazoa > Arthropoda > Insecta > Diptera > Culicidae > Anopheles > Anopheles sinensis. The sequence goes on from KE525329.1 coordinate 180,726, forward strand.
ATCTTAAAGAAAAAACGAAAATTAATGAAAAACGTTACTCATTTATTCATGAAGACCAAAGTATAACTCGGAAAAACTAGAAGCAAAACCGGATATATATTCTATTATGGCAAAACAGGATTTAAATAGTTCCTACCGTATATGTTCTGTGTTGGGATTTTAACTTGACCGTGCACGTTGATCATATTTAATACATAAAATATGTCTTGTTAAACTATACCCTTTAACCAGTTGGTATTAAAATTTGTCGATTTTTATTTATACAATGTTTCTAGTTAAAAAATACCCAAAAATAACACAGTTCAAGGATAAGTGAATATCAAAATGTGGTTTTTATTTGTTAGAAAAGCAGTAGTTTTCAACTATTTTCTAATGCTTTCGATCGTTGTTTGATCTATTAAAATTACTTTGATAATTTATGTGGAGTTATCAAATTTGATTTGAACAACATGTATAATTAAAAATAACTATAAAATAAAACTGGTCAAGATTAAATAAAGTAAGGAGTTGATGGTTTAAGAAAATGCAAAAACTTGTTTTTATTTAATAAAATATTGTAGTTCACAATTATTTTTAAACGCTTTCTATCGTAGATGAAAATCAATTTTCCCAGAAAAGCATGGCTTAATAAAACAATTCACCAATCACAGTTGCTCTCGAAAAACAAACAAACCACGACTGAGAAAACATACTCCCAGACGCCCGTATCGTATGGCCCACACTCTTGAGGAAACTTACGTGCGACGAAACAACGCTCGGGAATGCCTGCACTAGAAGTGATCTTCCGCTTCATTACAGAAGAAAATATTAATCGAGCACTTTCTCCCGGCGGGACAGTGTTTTTCCGCTTCGGTCCCAAGCGCCTGAAACAACTCTCCTTATCGGTAACGGCACGGTAAAGTAACCACACTCGGACCACCTCAAAAGAAACTAAACATGGGTTGGACGCAGGGAAAAAAAGCTCCTCGAAGGATGCAAAACGTTACTTCACATTGGCTGTTGTAACGAGCCACGGACGGCGATGGTGATGTTGATGATTATATTTGCCCCCGGAAAAAGGCTGGTAGCCAGGTCGACGCGAACGTTTGTTGGGGTCGTGGGTGTCGGTCGACCATCTGCGGCGCAGGATACAATTTATGAGAACCGCCTCCAGGGCCGGTCCTTCGGGGGTCCTTCGGGTTTTCGCTTATCTATCTGTTGCACAGACTCCTCGCCAGACCAGCGTAGTGTGTAATCGTTCAAAAAACCGGCGGTGGCCCGTATCGCACCGAAGAAGTTCCAAAGGCACGAGTGGCTCGATAGACGAAATTTTTCCTCCCAGAGGGTGGAGAGAAAGGAGGAGTTGTTTTTTGGGGAAATGCTTTCCAGCAAAGGGTATCTCTCCCACGCCAAATTAACCGGCGACCTGAGCCCTCCACGGGTTGGCCGGCACAAATGGAAAATGTTTGTCCCGGGCCACGCGTCAGTGCGTGGGGGAGGAGGCCGAAAAGCTGGTGGAAAACCTCCACCCGGGGTGCGTGCGATGATGGTGCACTTTTTGCCTTCGCCTTTTTTTTCCCCTGTCGTGGCGCGATGAAACCGAAAGCTAGGCCGAAACCGGTGCGTACACGCGCGCCTTGTGCGGGCCCGTTCATTTTCCCGTTCATTTAATTTTCTCCCACGGGGTGGACGAAACAAAATGGGAGCGCGAAGGGTCCCGCGGCGAAGGAACGGGGAGAAAAAGCTTCGTCCGTTGCCGGAAAACAGCGCACGGCAAAAAGCAACAAAGCACTGCTCGGAAAAACAACTCCCAAATCTTGTTCGACCGGAACGAGCCAATGGAGAATCGTTTCATTTCCGAAGCGTCCATAGGTGTGGCGTTGGTGTTTATAAGTTGGTTGGTGTGTGACTTTTGGATTGGTATGCGAATATTTGAACCTGATTTGAACGTTATATATAACCTTTAAAATTCTTAAACTTACCTTCCAGTTATTCAGTTTTGGAATTCAATCGAACTTAACAATTTACAGACAGAACTTGCGGCTTTATGAGCTTTTTCTATCTGATTTGAACTTTTAACTTTCTTTTAAACCAGCATTAATTATTGTTAATCTATCAAGCTGATTTTTTCTAGATAGATGAGTAGTTATTTGTAAATGAAGAGCAAATAAAAGGGATATTTAGTACAAGAAAAATCACCAACAAAAACTGAAGTGAAACGTAGCACCTTGGAATGCTGATTTGAAAAATGTCTATTGAAATGTTGTTACTGAGAACCAGTGGCAAAAAGCGAAAAACATACACCCAGAGTACTGCAATCCTTTTACGGACCCTTTCGGGACGCTCTTCCGGTGAACGGGCGCAAGAAATTTCCACTTTTTTCCCTCGTTTATCGGCTCACTCATTACATTTATAGCTTTTTCTCGCCTCATTCCCGCCCGGACGTTCGTTTGATAAAGCGTTTTTACTGAGCACGGTGACATTTCCCTCGTGACCGTGTCCTGCGGAGAGGACTTACATTGGCTAGCCCGAACCCCAAAAGCGGGTGGGAAAAAAGAAAACCCTAACGGTCTCCCGTGATCGAGCGGTGGTCATTTCTGGCGATCCAATTTCACGCAGGATGTTCTGAAGAAGTCATGCCGCTGTTTTTGGTGTTGCAGAATCTTTTTTGTTTGTTTGCCCTCACGCGGGCAAGAAAAGGATTGTCCATCGGGCGGTAGTAAAATGTTGCCCGAGGTAAAACCAGGGACAGATTGGACGGACGCTCGTTAGGAGACCGCTTTGGATGTGGACGTGGGAAAAAGTCGAAAAAGGATGTTGAGGCCGCACGGAAGGCGGAGATTGGAAGTTAATGAAGAAGATATGGTAAACAAGCACAAGACAGCAAGAATGGATTCGTGTGTGTTTTTTGTCGGTGCTAGAACCAACGACCAACCGTAGACATATCTTTACGGTCCTTTTACAAGAAGGGGAAGGCGTTAAAACTTTGGACAACCCCCCACGCTGAGTGATTGCGAGGTGCAATTATAACTGTCATTTCAAGCGAAAACAAAAAAGTTGTGTTTGGAAGAAGAATAAACTGAGCACGTGCACAAAAACATCCCATGCTTTTGATTTATAGAGTTTTAATTGTATTTGCATCAGAGGAAAAATATTTCGATCAAATATGACTGTTTATCAGTTTTGAAATACTTTCAGTAATAAAAAAAACAAGACTTAGATTAAAATAAATTGTCTAGAATTTGTAACAGTAAGCCAATTTTAAGTTTTGCATAGTGTTACCAGTTATCTGATTCTCTAGGAAAATTGTTTTTAGTGTTCAAGAAACATAATGTGATTTGATTTACCTTTTTTATAGAAATAATGAACTTTTCCAAATATTCAAGATAATTTACTAACTGGTACGACATAATCGTTAAACTTCTAAAAACGTAAACAAAAGCACTGTGGACTAAAATGGTAATGAAAAAATTCTTCAATTTTATAAGACTGTTGGCTGTAATTGTTGGTTTGAAATACTGACTTGGTTTCGGTGATAGTCTTTGTTGACAAAATTAATCCAAATTTTGGGGTAAGCAGGTTTTACAAGTAGATTGTTTTTATTTCTTCAGCTTCCTTATCTTTATTACGATAAAGGTTCATTTCGATAAGACCGGACATGATTTTGATTTATAGCTGTTTTGAGCAAATTTAATGTTTTTTAACAACCTTATTAGAGTACCGTAAAAATAAAACAAATCATACAAACCTGGTCTTGAATGATCTGAAAAAGAAAATCTTTTCATGCCTCAGACTACCGATCAAAAGCCAAATTTATTTATAGCAACCTTCATCGCCAATTGGCTAACTTACCGCAGGACTTTCTTTATTAAAGAGATTCACATTCAAAGCCCATTTCCCAAAACTGGTGGGCCGTTCGGGGCAAAGTTTTCCCCCAGAATCGTTGTGCGTGTGGGTCTGGAGAATGAAAAAATAATGTAGCGAATTTCAAAAAATTGATAAAACACAACAGCGTTACGATAAGTCCTGCGTTACCACGAAGGCCACCTTCGACGCGCCACATAAAAAGGCGAGCAGTTGGGAAGTAAAAAAAGCAGCATCAAAAGTCCGGCAAAGTTTACCGGCAAAGCTGGCGGGGGCGAGGTAGCGGCCAATTTCCAACTTTGCCCATTTCGCCCGAGTCTGTTGTGCGCGGATGAGTTTGTGGAAACGACCGCCATCGGTTCCATTCCAGACGAACGGAGGCCACCATCCCTCCGAAAACCCTGGGGGAGCATCCGAACTGGTGCGTGAGACCGAAAAGGAAACGCGGAAAACACCTGAAGCAGCAGCCAGCAGTCCAGCGACGGACTGGATTAGCGCGGTCCGGCACAATTCACTAACGACGGCGTAATTTCTCATTTATCCTTATCCCGCCCATTAATTCCGTCAACAAAGTACACGGAACAAATGCCGGGGCGAATAAAAATAGAATCCCCGAAAACAACAATCCCCAACACCCTAATAAACATCATAACACACAATGCCTGGAGGGAGGATGTTAAACACACGGCCAGTTTTCTCCATCATCCATCGCGTTGGATGCGAAGAGACGAAGGAGCAGCAGCAAATTACCACCCAAGGAGCGTCGGCCTCCTGAAGCTCCTGAAGCGCCGGACCACCGTGGAAAACTTCTCCCAAGTGCAGTCCGGCCAGCAAACGTACCGAAATCTATCACGATCCTCGGATGGGTCCCACTTAACACACAAAGGACGGAGCGTTACAGCAAAGGGCGCCCCGAAAACATGGGAAGTGGTAATTAAAAGAAAATGACATTATGCTTCCCTACATCCGAGTGGTTCCTTCCAAGAAGTTTCCTGTGCTTGTTTTTACTTCCTCATTTTGGGTGCGTCTGCTGTCTTCATTTCGGACTTGTGCCTTGTTACCAGTTAGACAACTCAGATTTGATGTGTTTTATTTTTTTCATATCAAGTTTGATTTGTTTTATTCAATTTCTTATCTGCTTCGTCTCCTTGATTTTCGTTGATTTCTCTCGAGGGGAAGGGCTTTCCATCCCTTGACATCATTTATTCACTTACTTCACTATACAAAGTGGGTTTTTTGTGTAATACGTGTACATGGTATCGGGTTGGTTTATTTTCTCTTCTCTTTACTTATTTCCCGGTGCTAACAAATGATTCCTTCACTCTTCCCTCTCTCTCGCTCTATCTCTATCATCATGATAATATCGCCAATTGGTGTATTTGCGAAATGGTACGACCTTCTTTCTGTAACATCTCTTGTCCATCGCTTCTTGGATATATCTATTTATATCTACGTGTAAAAAAACTCGTCCACCTTCAACCTCCTAACATCACCAGCCCCCCTTTTCCCTCGGGTGAATCTCCCCGGGAAAAGCGATTGCGAACGGAACGTGCGCCGTTTGTACCCGATTCTGAACTATTAAATCCGCCCGCCGAGGGATGCAACACCAAACGCAAAAACAGATTTCCATCAGCGTATGCATTCGGGCTTCGGGAAAAACGGCATATACAAAACGAAGGTAGGTAACGAAAAACACATGGAACTGACGAGATCGAGATCGAGAGAACACATGAGAGAGGGAAAGTAAATGGGAAGGAAAAACCCGTCTGCCGTACGCAGTATTCGCCTAGAATTAATTTAATTTATCCGTTCGCTTTTGATTTTGTAATATCCTTAGTAGATAGAAAAAAAAACAGTCCATGTTTAGCGTTCCTTTGCTTCAAACTTGCGCAACGTTTCCTGTGTACCGGTATCGTGTAGCGACCTTGGCGACTACTTCCGTCTTCGTCGACCTCCCTATACCCTATCCTGCTGCCCTATCCACCGCCAACGCCAGGTATACTTTAAGTAAAGTCTATTTACATAATATTTACATCAACTGAGAGAATCCCTCCGCAAAACAGGGAGCTTTGCACGAAAAATGCACACGGAAACACGGTTGTACTGTTACGGATTTGTATTTGCTTCATGCTTCGTTTCGTTGATTTTGTTGTGTTTTCTGTTTTTCATCATTAATTTGACCCTTTTTGTAGACCGCAGAGGGGAGAATTATATTATTTCGATCGCTTTTTAAACTTAAACAGTACTAAGAACGAGAGATTGCTTCAATCTGTCCATCTGGGTGGACATTTACTCCCTAAGTCGTCGCGGACAAAAGAGAGAGAGAGATAAATTAAAATTGACTAGAAAATTAGAAGCATTTTCCCGCATACTTTCGCACGTGTTCGAACGACGGTTTTCCACCGGCCTCTCGGGAAAACTAAGGACTACTCGCGATATGACTCATCCTGTGCGCCTCCCCTCGACTCGAGCGATTGCTTCGTACTCCCTCCTGTGGTATGTCTTTTAGTTCTCGTGTGTGTGTGTGTGTTTTGTTCGTGTTCCTATCAATAAGTAATGATGCCCTAAATGTATTACCACCGAACTGGCGCTTCCATGGAATAATTTATACATCATCCCGATTCCAGCCTCCGGGAAATTCCCGAACGCCCTCAGATGTACTTTCGGCTTGCATTACAAAGAATATCATAATAAAAAGTTTACCGTGGCTTTACATTTGAGCCCCCTTTTTCCCTTCGTTTTGCCTAACGTCCTAACAACAACGATTCGTGTTTTAATGTGGATCGAACATGTGAATGAGTGAAATGGTGCTGATGAGAGAGTGTATATGTGTTTTTTTCTTCCAATGCGACTATCGACTCTGAGTGTTTGTGTGTGTGTCTGTTTTAAGTACTAAATAGGTGAACTTGTAAAACCCTTCCTTAAAGGTAAGCATGGGGTGTACGTGTGTCTGTTTAGGTGAAGTACATCTAGGTGCGAATGGTAATGAAAGAGTTAACCAACGGGGGATTCCGACCGTGGTCGATATGGCCGGCTTAAGTGTCGGCCACGTTCTTTGGCACCTCGTATATGTGGTGCGCGTACTGCGGTGAGTAGATCGTGGATGATTGCGTCTGGGCCGACATGGCGGACACGGTGGAACCGCTGGAGGAGAGCGCCGACGAGGACGTCGAGGAGGACGTGGTCGACGACGAGGTGCTCAGCGGACCCGTTGGGGGTTTGTGGAAGCGGTGGCT
>KE525329.1:187824-205225 GCA_000441895.2 Anopheles sinensis
TGATAGTGCGGATAGGGCAGCGTGTACTGACACCGAACGGATGCTGATAGTTCCTGTACGCCGGGTGGTAGTTGTACGTGTAGATATTGCAGTGCGGCTGATGGTACTCGACTTCACCGAGCGATTTCTGTACCTCGACGTCCTTCTCCTCCTGCAGGGTGGCCCGCTTGTTACTGCCAGCCCAACCCTTCCGGCGAACGGCATCGAGGATGCGGTGTCGCAGCCGGTAAACTATCAACACAATTGTGGTAACGCTAGCCGCAGATGCAACGATTATTGCACCAAAGATTGCTCGCTCCTTCGATTGCAGATGCTGGCAGCCGAGCAGGTCCGCCGTTAAGTCTCGCAGAGGCTCACCATGAAGGCGATCGGGACCTGTGCAGACTATCTGGGAGTCGTCCTGCGACTCCGGACTTTGACGCTGCAGCAAGTTCTTCAACCAGAGCACGCTACAGTCGCACACCAGGGGATTCTCGGTAAGGTCAAACTCAACCAGGTGCTTCCACGGCAGCAGCTCCTCGTGGAACGTACCGATTTTGTTGTCTCGAAGCGACACCTTCCGGAGATGCGGTAGCCCGGCGAAGGCTCCTTCATCCAACTCTTGGAGCTCCTTGTTCGAGGCGACCGTAATGGACTCCAGGTTCGGGTTGGCCGAGAATGCTCCCGACTGGATCTGACGTAGATTCAGCGCACCGGAGATATCAATCGACTTAAGGTTGGACAAACCAAAGAAAGCTCCTTCCGGGATAACCTCGAAGTCATTCTGTCCGATCGTTAGGTCTTCCAAACGCTTCAAACCACTCAACTGCACAGTGGGTACCTTCAGAAGGTGGTTATCGGAGATGTCCAGCGAGCGGATGTTCTCGAGCCCGCGGAACGTCTCGCTGGTGATGTTGACCAACATCGAACCGTGGATATCGAGGCGACGCAACTGTCCCAATCCCTCGAACGCGCCCGGAAGTACCTTGAACAGCGAATTTGTGCCAAGGTATAGCTCCGCCAAACCTCGGAGTGGCGTTAGCGATAGCGTCGGAATGGTACTGATGGAGTTATCATCCAGATAGAGCACCCTCAGGTTAGCCAGACCCTCGAAGGCGCTCGCATGCAACGTCGCGATTCGGTTCTGCCCAAGGTTTAACTCTTCCAGCTTCGGCAGCACCTTGAACATCTCCACCCCGATCTCGTCGATGAAGTTCCCGCGCAGATTCAGCACCCGCAGCTCGTCCAACCCACCGAACGTCTTGTTCGTGATCGCACCGATCTTGTTGTTGTTCAGATGCAACTGCAGCAGCTTCTTCTGGTACATGAAGATGCGCTCGGGGATGCTGAGCAGATGGTTGTAGCTGAGATCCAGCATCGTCAGCTCGGTGTAGAACTGAATCGACGAGTCGATCGACTTGATACGATTAAACTTGATCACCAGCCGACCGATCGAAGGGTTCAGCGCGATGGGTAGCACGTCCAGCTCGCCCTCGCCGCACGTGACGTGCAGCTTCTCGTCGTCACAGACGCACCGGTTCGGGCAGTACGACACGGCACCGGCGCCGGCCATCACCACCGCCAGCACCACGAGCAGTACAAATTGACACTTCATGTTTTATAACTCAACTCAGAAACTGAAAAATAACTTTGCCCTTAGCGAACCAGGGAAGCGTTTACATCTACGCCCATACGTCGTCACAAGTTGGACACTGTCGAATGCATACGGAGCACAGGTATTTGCACTCAACTCAACACCGCGGCTTCCCGGAAGCTTTTCCCAAACTTTTCCTGCCCCAAAGCTGTCTGGTGGGAGGGAAAAGCCAATCAACACTCCCAACCGCTCTAGACACACATCACAAACACGCACGGATGCACTTCACGAAAGGCACTTTCGGCGAGGAGCTGGGAAGGCGGTTAAAATATTCACCAACCGGGGAAACTCCGCACCACGAGTTTGTCCACGAGTTTATGGCGTAGCTGTGCGAGACCGGAGTTGGTTCCTCCGTGATATGCTTCAGTCCCGGGGCAGTCTCTGCGATGACAGTTTCACGCGTACCGCCCTTGCGGGGGGTTTTTTCGTGCCAGATGATGATGATAAGATAGGGGCGAGTACTCCCAGCTGGAAGCACTGTCCTAAATTTCCACGTTCCACGCAGTCCCCGAACACGAGACACAATTTTAGGACGGCCCTAGAGGCGTGTCCTCACCGGACCTACTGATTGCTCACAAAATTTTGAAATTTCACTCCGAACGACCGGAACGTCTCTAAGGGAGTTGATCCTGTGTCGGCTGTGCTGTGGCACATTAGCTCCAAACACAGTGGGACCTCGGCTCGTTTTCCGCTTTTCTACGCAAATGATTTCCTGTATCAACGATATGCTTCTGCGTTAGTCACTAGAGTGCAGTTTTTGAATACAACTCTTCTGGTAAGTTCTTGATAACGTTTTTCCACTACACACACACAAACATACTTTGCTTCAACAGTTCGCGAACGAGAGACACAAAATCGCGCCCTTCTTATCGAAACATCGAGCGAATGATGGCCACCGTAAAAGGTGTGGCGTTTCTGCGGCGGATGTTGTTTTCTGACTGAAGTTCGTCCGGCAGGATCCAGTTGCTTTTATCGCTTCTGCCATCAACATCTGCGGCGCCAGAGCGAGAGTGAGATCCTGCACGCTCCGCTTCGAAAGGATCACTCATTCTCTGCGCGGAGTAAGTTCTCACTCTCAAAATGGCGACCCGCTCGTTGTTCTCTTCGCAGCATCATCAATGTTCGCCGGTTTGATCTCGATCCGCGTTCAACAACAGAGAAAAACTCTCTCTCCTCCTCATTTAGGGGTGCCCTTTTCCGGATTTTCTTACTCTCACCATCCTTTCCGGGGGTTGCCTTTTGCCCTTTTCGGGCGGAGAGTGTGTAAACAAAAAACCACTCATCGCAGATGTTCCAGGGAATTGCTTTCTCAAACTGTTTTTCTTTCTCTCCGTCCGTTTTTCATTCGCTCTTCCGATTTTTCCAACTCTCCTGAGTGTGGCGTGCGCGTGAAAAACCCATTCTCCCGACGAAGCAGACGCGGCGCTCATATGCCAGACTTTACCGGAGAGCTTGTACAACCTCCAGACGGTGGCCGCACTATATTTAGAACCAGTTCTGCACCGGAGCCGCCACGGAAAAGCGCCGTATTTTATGTTCGCCGTCTGGTGACACTGCTGTGACTTTTCCCCCTCCTTAAAAATCGAGCGGGAAGGGACTGAACAGGGACGAAGAAATAAAATAAAAGGCGATTATTAATTCCTTTTCTCCCTCGGTTGGCTGGCTGTTTACGAGCTGCTGCACGTGGAATTTTCCTGGAATTCACCTAAACAAACCGCGAAGCGCCGTTCCCGCCGTAGACACAAAGGAAAACCCCAAGCGAAAGGGCGTTAATAGGCGCTACCGCTTTTCGCGATTCGGCGCGCATCGCGTGTGTCAAAGGTTGTGCCGCCCCGTGTCTGCGTTCGGAGCAGTGAAACATTTGTGCTGGCGTTCCTGGACCATATACCAAACACAGTCTGTCCTTGGAAGAAAGTGAAATATGCGAAAATGATGGCACTGGCTCGCGCGGAAGGTTTTCCAGAGGCAATGAATTGCACTCCCGTTGGATCAAGAATTCGCAATGCTTCGCTTTGGTTCGGTTTGTTTTCTCACATCTGGGAATTTTCTCAAGACGACACCGGAACCGTCCAGCAGCCATCAAACATTGAACCACCCTGTTCAATTTCATCTGGTTGCATGTTTTTCTTCTGAAAACAAATAGAGAATTCTCCCGAACGGGAACGTTTCACCCAAGCGCATTGATTAATGGTCATCACATGCAGCCGAGCGAGTACGTGGAAAACTTTGGCCAGGAAAAATTGATTCCGTGCAATTTCGCTACCAACTCCCCATTTTCTGCTTGAGGGCTAGAGGATGAATTCTAGCTTTTGCAAAACTCCGCAATGGCAGTAAAAAATAATCAAAATGAAATATCGACCCGACATTTATACATAGTTGATTGGAAGACACACGTTAGGACATCCACGTACTGCACTCACTCGGTTTGTTTCAGCTTCTATAGTGATTATTCTAGGAAGTTTTAATTAATGTCTGATCATTTCACAAGTTTCTACTTTGTTAGATGTCATTTAAGTAATAAATTTTAGTTTCCAAATAAATAGATACTAAACAAAAATATTAAACCTTCGGTTTGGGTGCTTCCCACACAATAATATATGCCCTCATCTACATCGACAACGTTTTATTTTGTTACTTCAAAATTAATCTTGACATGTTTGGGGTTAATCTTTTTAGTAATCCTATCTGAAACGGTTATCTGGAAGTAAAAACATCAACTCAACACTTTTGGAATCTTACGTTTGCACTTTGGAAATAGCTGATGAAACCTTAAGGTGACCAACAAGCCGAGTTCAATTCATTTTAGTTACGTCAGACGTACAAAATACTTAGAAAAACCGTTGTAAAAATCGTAATGTTAGACGCCAAAGTGTCGTATCCTAGTTCAGTTTGTTTGTCGCCATGAACATGGATATTATCCAATTAGTTCTTGACGAAGTCTTACTGATCGACGTGAAAAAGATTATCCGGGCAGAGACTGACGATAGTAGACTGAGCTCCAGGGCTATAGAATTAATTACCTGAAGATCATTTTCTACGTCCTATATGCAAATCATTCAAGGTTAATTAATGTATCTATTTAAAAACTTCAAAGCAAAGTAGATTGATGTAACTATTTCGAAACATGTGAGCCCAAATGTAATAATTAATACTATGAGTTCACCATTCTTGTTGCCTAGCTTTAAAGCAATTTATCAATTCATAGTTCGACATATTTGATGATTAAAACTTTAAGTCGCCCGTCCCTGCACCTGATCAGTCGCCATCGACCGTTGTCAAAGTCATCTTCATCATTATTGTACAACTCCATCAAGTTCCTACACCTAACCGGGTTGCTTAGAACGCGATGGGAGACCTCATGTGCGAGTGTGCCCTAGCACCCCTAACGCACACCTTGCCCGATGACTGGTCAAAAATCGCTTCCCACTGGTCGCAGGTGTTGGGAGCGTGTTCCATTGACTCCAGCCCACTGGTTTTAACACCGACTTCTCGTGAACCGAGCTCACATCATTCCCGTTACCAAAAAGTCTCCGCCGGTGGCGTAATCTATCTTCATCCGGCCAATGACTATCGCCATTGATAGCTATTTCCGATCCGGAGTCCGGAAAGTTCCACGCTCCCGGCGCCGTCTGATTGGGAAACGTGAGTTTTCGTTCATTTTCCACAGCGTGTCAGCGCACAAGGTTGGCGTTTATCTTAAAACAAACGATCCCATACGAATCCCCCGTCCGAATCGAAACCGCCTCAAGGCATTGAAATTGGAGAACCCACCTTGACCTCACCGAGCTCTGGATGAAACCCGAGACGCGAAGGACACGCACCCGGCTTTTCTGCCCCATCCAGGAAGTGGCTCTCGCAATCGAAAAGTTTGAAAATCATGATTAGATTAGTGCCATTTTTCGGATGCCGACACAGCAGCACCAGCAGCAGCAGTGGAGCCCGTCGTCGTCTGGAATTTCGAATGGCAAATCGATGCAGGCATTCGAACCATCCGGATTCGGGCTCTCGAGCCGATATACCGACATTCCACCCGGTACGGTACGGTCATCGTTCTCCAAAGGGCAATCGATAGTGCCGAATTGTTTTAATTGATTCTGGAACCGTATGAATATTTAATGAGACCAGTTCTCACCACAAAAAAGGGCGAAAAACCTCCCTCCAACTCGTTTCGATGGGGATTTCGAGACATGCGAGCATTGGAATGTTTTCCGAGGGCTGGATTTATTCGACATAGAAGCACCAGAAGAGGTCTTCGAGCGATGGTTTTACGCCAAAAAACGGTGGGGGGAATGGTAAATAGAAATCCCAGAAATATTTCCCTCCGTTCGAGCATCGATGTACCCTTTCGTCGCTTTCGGACCCCAGGGGAGGAATTTTCCCCTTTTGCAATAGGGTTGGACGTTTTGACCATCGGCTTTCCGAAGCACCGAACGGTGGGAGCAGAATTCGTAAAATTAAATTAATTAAGATATGTTAGCACAGCCACGTTCGGCATTTTTTTGCTGTCGAGACGGTTCCCTCTTTCTCCGAAGGTTAAGTTCACGTCCAAAAACAGAAAGTTCCCTGTGCATGTTGTTACTGGCTAAACCTCCTCCGAAATGGCTAACATAACCGTCGACCATTATGCTCGCGTTTCCCATCGGTTCGAGCTTCGGGGGGGCCAAACGATGGTATTGGTTTATTATTGCTACCGAATGTGTGTTCCCTTTGTAAGTACAATGTAACTACAAGTTGAAACGAGCTGGGTTAGTATCGAGAAATAGGAGCCCCTCAGCGTCAAAGCCGAGTAATGTGCGCTCATCAAGCTCGAACTCTTTTCTCATCATCGTCGGCCGGTTTGGTTTGGCTCATTACAAACGCGATCCACCGCTTCCGGGGTGGACCGCCGGTTGGCCGAGGGTAAGTGTGTTGTTTATCTCCGCTTTTATGATACACTTTCCCGAAAAACCCCTGGCGGATCAACCGATGATTTAGTTCGGTGTGAACTCCGAGCGACTCTCTCCCTTAGAACCCAAGTCTTGGCGAAGAAACGAGCGTGAAGAAATCATCACCCTAGGCCGGTTCACTGGTCTGAAGGGCCAAGGCTGATTAGATAGTCGCTAGAATGTGGCTGAGAACCCGGACAACTGCGACGCGCTTTCCATCATCATCCTTCGCCCGGGTTTCTGCTTCCGATCCGTGAAATTAATTTTTATCGCCTCGATAGGAGAAATAAAAAAGAAAAGCGGCAACGAAAGAAACACTAGGGAAAACCCGCATTCGATCATTCGAACTTCTTTCAACCTCCCCCTCACCTCTCTCTCAAGACCAATTCCTCCACCCGTACGAGCGGGGCGAAAATATTTTAATTGTTAAGGAAATTGGATGGTGTGAAGAATCCGCCTCGCTTTAACTAACTTTATCGCAATCAGCACCCGGGCCGGCCCGAGATGGTGGTAGGCTTTTCAGAAGCTTTTCCGGATGTTCTCAACAGCTCAACTCGCGCGCTGGTTCTAGAGGCTCTTCTCAGAAGATTCTAGCTAAAACAGAGGGCGCGAAGATGATGGGAAATTACCTTCACTTTTTTCCCATTTGCTTTGATGAGAATCCAAAATCGAGTACGGCCACCGGTAATGAGCCTTCGGTAGGTACGGTGGATTCTCCGTCCGCACCTTAAGGGACGTCTTGTCTCTGGGAGAGGAGATTTCGGATTCGTTCCATGTCGTTTGTTCGCGATGGCAGGAATTCTTCGACCTGCTCGATCTCATCAGTCTCCATTACTCCATTTGTGCAAGGGGAGCAGTCGAGAATGCGCGGAAAGGTAAGTGCCGGCAGTTATGCATCGATCAGCGGCAGCGAAAAGGCAGTTGATGAAGCAGTTTGAAGGTGGCAGCAGCGTAAAGCAATTAAGCCCACACCGCCACCAATAAATCAACGGAACTCATCATCGCGAACCGGCCGCTGACTGCTTGGGGTGATTTATTTTTAGCCTTTCAGCGGTACAACAACGACGCCGAGCATGATTTCTGCAACAAAATTGCCGACTGGTCGGCGTGTGCGGTCGGGGTTAGAAAATTATGCTCACCCAAAGAGAGCTATGCTTTCAACATTAATGTCACGACTCAAAAATGATTTAATTGATAGATTACTATTGAATTGAAATTTAAACTGTTACAATTGAGATGAAACATTTTCACAATTCATCACATGTTTTCTTTAAAATATCAAAAACATTCACAGGGAGTTTCTTCTGAAACACCTACAATGAGATGCAGATCCAACCGCGTTCTTCTTCAATTGATTGAAAAACAACCGTTTCCCTCCTCTTCAGTTGATACATAATTCTGAAACCCACTCGGACGTATGATTAATGAGCTATCAGCGTGCGGTCAGCACATCTACAAAAGAAGACCCCCTCTCAACTATTTATCAATCGAATCGTTGGTCGCTTATAAATCAACTGATAAATATCTTTCAGAGGCTTCCCATCCGTTTGGAGGAATTAATTAGTTTCCCTTGTAACGGAATGTTTTCCACCAGCAGGTTTTGTTTGCGCTCAACAAAGTGCATGTTCAGTGAAAATATTAATTTTCCAATAAACAGGGGCTTATTGAGCAACGTAATTTTATACTCGACAAAAGGTTTGCACAAGGTTTCTACCGCCTTTCATTATTAATTTTAATTGAAATCTATTTATATAACATATAACATATTTATTTCCCTGTCATAATTTGTATTCCTGTCTGAAAAGTTTAGAAAAAAAGGGTTGACTCATAGAACTTTATGGAAGCTAGGAACTAACAGAAATAAAATCATTTCATTACGTTTCGTATGTTGTAGGGTAAGTGCTCTCGTAGTGGTGCTAGTACCAATATATTCAGTATTTTCCAAGTTTTCCAAGAAATACCACCACTATATGAACAATACCAACATTATAGGAATAACTGGCTAAGAAGAAATTAACGCTTTTTTCGTGTGTTTTTCCTAATAAAAATGCAAATGGATGTTTTAATGAAGCATAATGGTATTTCGATTATAATTGGTGTAAATATGTAAAATGATCTGTTTAAGACACGTATAAATTACATCATATTGTTAGTAACATGACGAAGTGCGCAACTATTGGTACAGTTAGCCTAATCAGAATCTAGATTTTTATTGAAATACTTTTTGCACAAAACATGTCAAAAAAAAAAAATTCAGTTGCTAAAAAAATCATGAAGATAATTAAATTGTTTTCTGCTGAAATACGAATTAACACGAATTTACATATATCTAAAATGAATCGTGGAGATCACGAAAAAACTGTTTAAAAAATTTATCATAAGATCGATCATGTAAATAATTGTACCAGTTTTGCAACATATTTGCTTTAAGGAAAGTTAATAGTTAAACGTATACATTTTTCGTTAACGCAGGTAAACAAGGCTTTTTTTCTTCAAGTGTATCTCTGATAAACAGGCATAATAAAATTTTAAAAGAGATTAACGAATTCCAATACTATCAGTACTCGATTTCGGCAACTCAGAATTTCCATCGTTTCAAATTATTCTACAAAAAATCTCTCTACTGTGAAAATCGTTTGATCCCTTTAATAGAGAAATGGGTAATTTCCGTAACACTTTCCTTTCGTGACGGTACCGGTTTGCATGTTCCAACGTTGTTGCCTTGACCTTAAACGAGGTTGGCTTACACTACGACTAACTGAACGTATTCCGTTCGACAAAACTACAAAAGCCGCGGCGTAAAAACTGCGTCCGACGCCGAAAAGAAAACCCATTAGTTTACATCTTAATTGAATGATCGATACAGCCGTTATTTATGAGGCAGACACTTACAAATTGAATTAATTTGCCTTTCTCCGTGCGCCGCGCTTTGGAAGGAAGATCCATTTCCCTCCTTCTCCTGGGAGTTTTTTTCCCCACGCGACCAATGGCCATCGAACGGATCACCCTTTTCCATCCGTAGCCAAATAGCATAACCCATCGAGGCGACCGGTTTCGACCGGGGTCGCGTTCCTTCGTTAGTCACACGCCGATCGCCCTCCGATGGACCCGATTCGGTTGCTTCTGCTTTGCTGCTCCTTTTGCTTCCCACCCCCTCAGGCCGGATAAGAAAGGCAACACGTTAAAATCGAAATCAATCCCCGTAGCAGAGCGTTCGAAAGAACCGGTCTCGGTTATCCGTATCGCTGATGAACAATCCGGGAACGGGAAGAATAGATAACAAAATAGACCAGTTCCATTATTTTTTCCTTTCCGTCCAGTCCAGAATCCACGGATCGGATCGCATGCCGCTAATCCAGGAAGATAAATAATTCGAATGATAAAACGCTGACTGGCCATAGAATTTCTTTTCTCTCACCATCCCGTGAAACGCACGGAGAAAGAAATAAAACGATAAAGTCAAAGATCGAACTGACCTCATGATTCTCGCCGATGGAAAGGAAGGAACGAAAGCTCGCAAGGAATAAAAAACACTCAACCTAACCTCGGCCGGGATTAAATCGAGTGTGCCTGGAAATTATGATCCGAACGAAACTTTTCACCCCCTTTAGAACCCTTCCCGGCCATTCCGAGGTTGTGGAACTGGGCTCGATCTTTGACGTTTTGCTTTCTTTGCACCGGACTTTCTGCTTGCCAAGCCTGCAATCGATTGACCTTACGAACTGTTTTAATGGCCGATCCGATCCTTGCCAAAAGGGTTTATCAATAAATTATGGTATTTCCTCGTGTAAACGAAGCTGATTTCGAACCCTTTTTCCCCGATTCGGTTTTCCGTTTTTTATCCTCGACCAGTTGAGTTACTTTTTCCTCTTATGCCGGTCGGTTGTTGGAAATAAGCTGATCCACGGGAAAGAAATGTACATGGTGAGAATATTTATAAACATTCCCTTCCGAAGAGGTCCACCCTTCCGGCAAAGAATGTGACGTTTGCCATGTTATATTGGAAGAAAATGAAAGATTTTTTTATTACCTTTACTTCCCGAGCAGGACATTCGTTCGGGCGCTCTGGAAACACTTTCTCCGTAAAAAGATTTTATCATTTCGACCAAATTCCGGTGGCCTGCGGCAAGTCCACGGGATGTCAAACTTTCCCCCCGCTTTTACGTCGCGGAGGAAATGAGGAATGTTTTTCCTCGTTCTCGAAGCTTCCTGAATGCAATCAGTAAGGAGCCTCACCCGGTGGCCCCGGGACGAAGTCCTATTAAAGGCTTAAAGAGTGAAAAGGGACAGTTTTTGGGGGTTTCGGACAAATCGGACCGTCCTGTGAAGATTGATGGGTAAAAGCGCGCGTTCGCCGTGAGGTTTTCATTTCAAATTTCACCTCAAGCAGGAACAGTTTTTCATCAAAATTGTCAACTTTAAACTTGTGTGCGTGTGTGGGTTTTTTAGTTCTAAAATTCCATTTCCTGCCATCGCCTACGGAGCCAAAGCATCAAAAGATCAGTTCCCGGATCACCCGCAGCCAAACGGACGGCGAACGAAGGAGATTAAAAGGATTTGGGCATTGATTCACAATCGAGCCGTCACACGATCATCCCATTGACAACCTCCGATGCATCAGAGACAGTTAAATGGACGTTCATGGGGCAGTCAAAACGATCAATCAATCATTGGCACACACGGAGCAGTGCAAACGACCACAAAAAAGGGGCAAGAAAACAAGGAAAAATGCACCCAACCAATCGGGAGGTTTGGGTGAGGATTAATTTTGTATCGATCTCCTCTCAATCCGACCGATGGATCAAAAAAACAAATAACGTGACGTGGGAGAAGGAAAGAATTAATTTAATCCCATCGGAATCGTCATGTCCGATCTTTCGGTGGGCATTAGCATTCATTTGTTAATGCATTTATGAAAAATCCATCGTGGCGAGACCAGGTTGGCTGGATTGTGATTGAAAATTAACAAAAAGGATTACCGTGTTCGATAATGCATCGTTTAAAAAGAATATAAAGTGTCATGCCAAGGACATTATAATTTAAAAATCTTCACGTTGAACGATGAAGGGGAAACGGGTTATCAGTTTTTCTATTATCATTATCTCCGTGAAACGTCACTGTCATATAGGGAAACCAATGACTTGACGAGAATAAATTTATCAGCAACATAAAATGATCTTTGTTTCCATTGTCTAATTTTTAACATCGTTTCATACAAGATTATTCGAGAGAAAAGAGATCAGTAAACAAAAAACCCTGATGTTTTGATATTCCAGTTGAGAAAGAACTCATTTGAATGAAAATCAATTCAAACATTAAACCACACCAGGCGCTCACTCTGTGTCTGATTGAAGTTTATTTATTCTTCTGATTGATACATAAACAAACATCAGATTAGAGTCCACCGAAAAGCGAAAAGCTCCGTATTCACCGCTTTGCATTTTATTCCACAGTTTTAAGGGCCCATAAAATGGTGCTCTTCAGCCGATAAAACGATGTTTATGAACGATAATGACATATGAAACTATTTTACCCGATGGAATCCGACCTAAAGCGTACGCTTTCGCTCCGGTACAATGGGCAGCATCTTGATCAAGTTATTCAAATTGAATCCCGGTCCGTATGTGTGTGCGTGTGTGTGTGTGTGGTTCATTCTTTTCGAAAGAGAAATGTCTTCCTTCCCGTTTCGGGGACGTTCTTCGCTATTCACCGCTATCAGATTCATAGATATGCTCGAGCACCGGAAAAGCGTCCACTGGCATCACATACCGTCCCCAACAAAGAGTTAGAGAGAAGGAGAGAGAGAGGGAGGGGAAGGGAAAAAAGGGAAACCGAACCAACGTAGTGGTTTTCGATGCGTAGATTTGTCTTTCTTATGACAATTTGTAAGATCATAAATATATATCATCTCTGCGGAGTGCGGAGCCTCGGTCCGCGACGTCCGTGCTTCATTATCGGTACATCTTTATAATCCCACCAGGAACAGGGTCCGAAAACCCGTCCCCGAACGGTTTGGGAGCTTCCACGGTTCCTTTTTACGTGCGCCCGTTCTTGCAGGCTCGTGGCCTTTTGTGCCGTCGTTCTGAACGTACGCTTTTTCCCTTCCAATAACCCGATGGACGATGTTCGAGTTCGACCGGCGCAAAGTAAGAGTGAAGTCCCTCCAGAGCGTTTTTCCCAAGCGAGACCGACGCAGGTGTATTTCTCACGATTCGCGGTTGTTGCACGTCTGCGCGCGCGGGAAGACCTGTCCCGGCTCCGGAAAATCGTATCCTGGGGCTTATAAATAATAAAACACTACCCAAAAACCACCGACGCTCCGATGGAAGCGGCGATAGTGACGAGCGTGGTTCGCTTCGTTCGAGCGGAGGATCAGATTAAAAAAAACGGGACGGAGGATCTGAACTTCGTGTAGCCTTGAAGCGTGTACTTTTGGATCTTGCAGGATCTGGACAACAGGTTTCAGGAGCCTTCCCACCGCACTGCAACCCGCAATGTGTAAAAAACAATCGTGTTGATGAGTTTTCGGAACCGCACCGTACCACCGTCCGTGTGTTTGAGTCTGTATTTGCCAAACCCCAGGCCCAGGAAATTAGGACATCCGTGTGCATCGGCGGCATGGGAACGACGACTAGCGGCGGCGGAAATCGTTCCGGACCAAGCCCGGACATCCTTACGACCGCCAGGTCCAGGTGTGGCTTGCGGTTTTTTGCTTTTGCCCCGTTCTTTTCGCATCATCGACGCTGAAAGGAAACGTCAGGCAAATTATGAAGAAACATATCGTTCCGTGAACCGACGCGCAAGGTTAGCTTTTATTATTCATTCGGCGATGATGTGTGTGGCGGAAACCGATGGCACCTGATGGCGAAATGGAATTGGGGATTGGATTGTTAGCAGACCGAAGGTATAAAGCATTCAAGAGCATGGACACAGGCCAGTCCTGCTACTCGGCGTGTTGTTCAGCGATGATGCAGCGTTGAGTATAGAAACAACTTTTTGAAATAACACAAAAATATTAAGATATTTAATGTACAAGAGGAATTTCATTATTATTTAGTACATTAAATCAAGAGAACATGATTTCCTAACATTAGTTATTTAAAACATGTAAGAAGAATGATAAAATTAAAGTTACAATTAGCTCGCTCTCGATAATTTTTTAACACCCATTTATTGATTTTACAGTTTCTATAAGAGTAGTAGTGAAGTTTGGGGGAAATTAAAAGTACAGTTGAGATAAACGTGATTATGCAGAAAGGGAAATTTTAAATGGAGCTGTTAAATGCAATCTAAGTGTCATTTTCAGCAAAGAATTTCGGAATGAGAGGGATAATCCGTTCTTTGCGTCGATGAATTTAAGTCGTTTCAATTGTTTTGCAAGACCCCTTTCAGGAGGATAAGGTTAAAATTGTTAAAATATTTTGTAAATTAAAGTTTTCCATTTGAAACAACTTTAAGTTCTTTAAAGTTGCCTAGACTTTCGAACAACATTTTAAAATAATGTACAAAGCAAAGGCTGTACTTTTTTTGAGTAAACATCTTCCTACTGTTAATAGAAAGTCCTTACATAAAGATTAGGGAAATGCTCGATACTGACACAAAAACGCATAAAAAATACCTAACTATGTTAAAAACAATAGGACTATGCTGGGAAACGTTATAAGTAATTTTGGCGTATCGTTTGTTACATCAGGAAATATTGTATTAAATCCGATACGTAAGTTGTGCTGGAATAAAGATGCAGATAAACATAAAGATTTTCCCGTTCTGTTTTTATTGTTCTGTTGCAAAAACCTTCTTAAAACCATGCTTTTAATTTAAGTTGTACCAAAATACAGTCCTTTCCATAATAAAGAGTCCTTGTGTTTCACATTTTCAATCATCAAATCTAACCTTGACTTGAATATATAAAGTTCGATACTTCTCCTGAACATATAAGTGCTTATTTTCTTATATTCAATTCATAAAAATAATGCCCTTCATAAAGGCATTCCAAAAAGGTACCTTTCAATAATATTGCTAGCTTAACTCAAGGATGTTGTTTATAACGCGTGCCCATCGTGGCACGCGCGTTCGTCCAGAAGAAACGCCGGAACCTTAACTCCTTGAAGAAACCATGGAATTCCCAGAAGGCACAAGACCGGAACGGTACAACGTGCGTCCTTTCGGCGATTGTCACACGCCTACGCTCGGGCCCGGTCGATTATTGTGAAAGTAAATTGTAAGAAAAATAAACAATCTAACGACAGAAAGCTCCTTGAGACTGTGTTATTTTACGTCCGACCCAAAGGTAGAACAGAGGCTCGCGTCTTTTACAGCAAACGACTCGTGGCATTCGGAAAATGGCTTCTTTCCTGGTGTTGGGACGAAGGACGAGAAGGCAATTTTTGAACGTCGGCAAGACGCTGGGCAATTTGGGTGTGATTTTAAATTTTATTACTTAATTACCTGCGGCAGGGAGGAAAACGGCCGAAATTCCAAGGTCAAAGGCTAGTCGCAGGAGAAGATTGAACGATGAATTGCCTTACGCTCGGGGGGCAGCAAGGACGCCTGGGGGTCCAGGTAGGCATGGGCAAGGACGACCATGATGACATTTAAGCACCGAGCTTGGTGGTGGTAGGAATAAAACACGTTTGGCAATTATCGTGCCCGTGCCTTCCGGCAATGTTCCGCCCGACCCCATAGACCTTCCTGCTAACGACCAAGGAATTCAGGTAAGCACGTTTAAAACCGAATCCCCGAGAGTCGTGCACATTTGGTGGGATCAGCTTAGCGATAAAGCTCGGCTTCCTCCAGGATCCCGCTTACGCTAATTGACGCCCTGGTGTCGTTATTTTATTCGGTTCTGTACTGCCACGGGGCGGCTCTCGAAGGACATCCGGGCTGCCATTGAGGTGAGCTAAAATTGAGTTATGCCTCAGCCGCCGGGAAAGCCGCTGCCCGTCTACCGAGGAGTCAATTCTCAAGAAGCTACGTGAGCTCCAGGATTACGACCTTGTTTATTGTCTTCACCGAAAACTGAGTCCGACGGAGAAGCTTGGGCTTGTTTGGGACGCTGTCCTGGACGACGATTATTATCTAGCGTGTTGGGTGAGCCGGGCCATCAGCCGTTTGCCCTAAGCTTTTGTAAATAGGCGAAAATAAAACGTTGCTGCTAGGGAAAGGGAATGTCAGTCCATTTTAATGGTTTTTAACGCACATTCGCTTAAGGTAGCCTGTAAGTCATCGCGTTTTTCTTTTATTTATCATTATTTACTCCGAGAAAAAGCCCTTCCAGAGACGGTACTTAATTTTCTCACCGAGCGGTGGGACGCGATTGTGGGCAGCGTTTTGTTTTAAGCACAACAGAAAACTTTCATCCAGTCAACTCCAGGACCGTCCGCGGGCGAAACTTTCCATAGTAAATGATTTACTACGCACAAGTTTGAAGCAGGGCACTTTCTGCAGGGTGCATGATGCAACAAAAAAGAATCTTTTAAAAGCTTTTCTTTCTAAAATACAAAACCAAAAAAAAGGAAAACACAATAGCAAGTTACCAGAGTTGAGCCCCAGCGTGGAGCGAAGAACATTTTCTTAACAAAGATATGTTGTCGCAAAAGTTGCACAACAAAAGGACCGAAGAATATAGTATATGATGATGCTCGGTGAAGTTGCAACAAGTGAACGACCGAACTCGGAGCGTATCAAATTATCGGAGAGTTAGTAAGTCGGAAAGAAATGGGAACTTCATTGTATTTTAACGAGGAATGAAATATGGCTGCCATTACCCCAACGTGGACGGACGGAAAAAAAGGAAAATACTAAATTCTATTTGAATTTACTGACAGAAGGATGCTTGAACGAACCTATAAAGCATGATTCTGAAACAAAATTGTGGTGTAGTTTAGTTGTATCAGAAAGCAATTGAAAGCGTCTGTGTTTCTCACGTTGACTGCCATAGCTATCATTTGTGACAGCCTGCTGTCATTAGTTCTATACAGTTTTTGCCTCATAAATATATGAAAAGTACATCATGAAAATTATAGTATTATTAAAAACTAGTTCTTCGTTAGGCTTACTCTTTGATTGGTTGTAGAAAACCGAATGATTAATAAATTTTATAAACAAATATAATCGAAGAAGATTGTATATAGAAAGAGAGCAGAAACCGCAGTCAAGGTGTTATAGCGGAATTTGAGCCCTGGCATATTTTCAGTCAAAATTACATTAAATTATCAAATGTAGTATACAGATAAGTTTATTCCTCTTGCTAGATATACTGTACCGAATTTCATGCAAATAGTCTACTTCTCACATTTTTGTCATATATTTTAAGTTGCGCATCAAAATGGAGTGTAATCTTAAAATATTTCCACCAAATTAAATGAGCTGTCAAAAGTCATTGAAACACAAAATCGGGAAAGTTTATGTCGCAAAGGCAAAATTGAGTAAAAGAAAAAATGGTTCGAGGAGTTAGCCAAAATATCAATAATTTTTCACGGAAAAATCTGAGTTAAAAAGAAAGTTAACTTTTGAGGCAAAAGGATCACCCCTATATCCGCTATTATTCTTCAGAGTAAAGCTGCCAAAAACTCAAAAAACTTTGCTGAATTCATAGTGCAGCAGGAGGGTGCGTGATGCAAGTGGATTTCGTCCCAAAGAAGTTTTTCAGCGGCAAGAATAGAAAACCGTGAAAAGGCTCGCCAACTTACTGAAACTAAAAGACACAAATTTATGTGACTGTAAAATTGGGTCAATATGAGACTATAAAATGTTATGAAACACTCAATTTAACTGCCCCATACGGGTGGCACTCTTCGCCGAAGCACAAAAAAGTACATGATTTTCATCCATTTTTGAAACT
>KE525329.1:223207-243321 GCA_000441895.2 Anopheles sinensis
CGTTTTCCGCAGGCAGTGTGAATCTCAAAGAACGAACGGAAAATGTTGCTTGCTGCTTTTCGCAGACACTTTGCTTCGTTCGTCCGAGAAAAAGTTCCCCGTCCTGCCCGGCTGTTTCGGATAAATTTTTATTATGTATTTGTTTTTCTATCAGATTGGCTGTCGATAAAAGGAAGGCGAAAATGGAAGTCGTCTGGATGTTGGCTTTGATTGAAAGTCATCGACAGCCATCGGGAGGCGGAAAGAGGCACGGACGGACATCATGCAGAGCTGTAGCTCTTTCTTTTTTGTTGTCCGCAAGATGGACTTGTTTTTCCTGGAACGGGGAAACGGAAGCACAACGCACACACACACACACTCTCCCCGGTCGATATGTTACCCGGTTGGAAAGGAAAAAGTTTCTGGACAATGTCGGCCCGTCGGAGACCGGCTGTTACTGAAGAAACAAAGAAACAAAGGTCCCTTTACACACATACACCGCTTCCCGACGTTTACTTTTCCCACCATTTCACCACCCTCGGACGAGGAAAATTCACACCGTGTGACGAATTCCGGTCGATTCGCAATTTTCACAATGAATCAGGTGGACGCATTATGGGAAAACCGTTGCCGCAGCGAGGAAATGGTAGGATAGGTTTTCTTACGAATGCGGATCAATACGAAACCGGAAATTTCGTCCAAACACACACACCACCCACACAGGCCACCCCGAAGCCTGGGACGGTTTTCCTTCGACTTTGAAATTGATGGCTGAATTATGTTTATTTACGGGGGACAGTTTCACACGTCAAAATCGATAGAAGCCGGACCGGATCGAACGGTGGCAGTGTTTTCACTTTCCTTTCACAGTGCGGGATTGTGTGCGGGTGTTTCCATTTGATGGCCCTTTATTTCGTCCACCCTCGGACGCGCAAGTCAATCAATTGGAACACGCTTTCAGAGCGTACCCCTGTATTTATTTATTATTTTGTGATACAGCTGGAAGCCATCCGTTTATTTGGATGTATTTTTACAAGCAACTGCGTTTTCAAATATTATTTTTAGATTACTTCCATCAATCAACCTTGTTATTTCTAGTGTATGGCTTAACGATAAGAAGACTCGTGGGGTAACTCAAAAAACAAAAGAATAACAACGTTAATCCGGTATTTTTATACACAGTCTTGTCATCCAATCGAATTTAGCGCATTGACTAAACTTTCCCCAAGCAAGTCCTGCTGCAAACCAATGTGAGAAAACCTCTTCAGGACATAAAAATCAAACACGTATCGCTTCACCACTAGGGCTGGCAAATGGCTAAGCATTCGTTACTAATTTTAGTAACGCACACCACCGGACGAGCAATTTCTTATCTTCATTAGCAGCTGCAGCTTGCCCAATTAGCCCGGTACGAAATCAGGCTGGCGTGCACAATTTCACCTAATTTCTACACGTCCCGCCACCGCGTTACGCTTAGTGTTTTTCCTTTCGACCGTCGACTTTCCACTTTGGCGATCTTTGGCAAAAGGACCTCCCCGGCCGGGCAGAAACAAATAATGCACACGTACGAATTAATGAACACTTCGTTGATCTGACAGGCTGTAGACGACGGCCGTAGACCACTTGCAACCATCGGGACCATTTCCTTTCGTGCCGGCTATCGAACACTCGCTCGAACGTGAGGTGAATTTTTCCGAACCGAAAACAGCTTCCGTAGCGCGTCAGTTGGTTTTGGAAGAAAAATCCGACAAGCAAATAAAATTCATATTCCTATCCTCTCAATCATCAACATCGATGGTTGGGACGGGATCCCTATATCTGTATTCCCCCGGGACAAATCCCGGCCTGGACGTTCGACTGGCCCGAACCGGATAGGATTTCTCCTTCGAGGTAAAGTTAGCCAGCGCCGGAAGTTGGCCGCAATCAGCCGCACGACTGCGAACGAAATTTATCAAAATCCGCAACAGAGCCGGGCTCAAACGTCGAACATGCCACATCGGTGAACATGCCCAACTTCCAACTTCCGATCGGAGTCATCAGTTACAGTGTTTCGCCCATTAATTGGGAGCTGGATTAAGAAAACTGATTTGTAATTAAATTATAAGCTCTGACTTTTTCTCCCTCTTGCCGTTCACCTTGGCGTGATGAACATACTGCCTGGCCAGGTCTCAGGTCAACGACGTACGTAAACTTTGCCGGAGTGCGACTCGGTGCGCACGATTTCGTTGGCCATTTCGACAGCCTTCGGCTCATTTATCTCTGCCAGCAACTGGACGCATGAGGACATCGTTTGTTCCGCCAAACACGTCAAACGTTTCCTGTTTGGCTGACACGCATGAAGGTTTGCTCCTTGCGTGTATTGAATCGCTTGGTATCGGCTTAAAGGTGTCGTTTGTTTGCCTGAAGAAACCGGTCAACGTTGGAGAGTATCAAATCAGATTTAGAGTCAAGCATCACTGGCTCACACAGTTTAACAAGTAATCAACTTCATAAGGATAGATCCAAAACGAAAAGTATTAATGATCAAGGAACATAGCTTGGTTCGATAAGTATGAGTTATTTTGCGTAAAACATAGCAGGAAATAAAAGCATGTGTCTATTTCAAATAGTTCATACTGTCTTGAAGTCTCTTATTTAGATTTTGTCTAACTCCTTACCAAAGAAACCGGAGTGATAAATGTCCAAATTCGTCCACACGTCGTCGTCTGGTGGAGAACTCTTATAACTCCACGTATAGGAAGCAAAGCAACCGTTACAAATCGAATGATGGATGAAACCAGCCAGCAGCCATCGTGTTCGGGAGAGCAGCCCGGCCAACCATTAGCGGCCAGCCGGAACTCCATTCTTTCGCGAGACGCAACGACGTGAGACACGTGGCCACGTCAGGACTACATCCGGCACGCCACGCAAGGACTCATTTTCATGTCCTCCTGACATCCAGAGGAATTTGGCTTTGGATGACTAAGAGAAGGAAAATGTGCAAAAACCGAAATCACCATCCGTCTGACTAATGGCACAATCTGAACGTTCCTCTTCGTCGATGGTTCGTAAGCGAACGCGGACCACATTTCAATTGACAACGACTTTTTCCTGCTTTCTTTTTTTTTGGAAAAGTTCCATTAGAAAAAGGAAGGAACCTTCAATCTAAAGAACGTCAGCCAGCGATACTTTACTTAACGCAACTACGGCAAACAGCTCATGTGTGTCGGTGATAAGGTGACGACCAGCTTCTCGTGCGCGTGATTCCGTCGTGCACCCTTAAACTAACAAACACCCGAACCCCGTGATCAACCCTCCGAACCCCCATCGCCGTTTCCTCTCTCCCACGCACCTGGTTTTAGTCCTTTCCGTAGCCTGTAATCTTGAGATGGATCCACCGAACCTCGGGGTCGAGTGCCAGGTTCGCACCTATTGCCCGAGGTTTTTACTTCACTAACGATTTCCCCGACATCGACAGCCGAAAGCGAAGGCAATGAAGTTGTCGGTTTCGCCTAGGATGTGTCAACAAAATTGATATCGGATGAGCTTGATTGAAAGGTAGTGAGTATTGATGGTGTGCGCTCGGTGCGGGCTCTTGTGAGGTTTTGGCCACGGCAAGGGAACCTTTCGCACCCTCACCCTCAACACTAACCCTGGTCACCTCGATGCTTTCGGAATTGATTGAAATCAATGCCTTACCTTCGCTCGGTCGGAACCAACCACCAATGGACGATAGATTGGACGGGATGTATTCGTTTCTCGTGATGCCTTTCTTCCGTGATGATCAGCACACGGAATGTGAAACGTACGAAAACCATTTCCATTTGAAGGAAATAATTTAGATTAACAATGCTAAGATTGCTGGAGATTGTAAGTTGGTATCGTGGATTGCTGCGAGTTTTCAACTTTGTGTCCTTTAAGTGAAGTTGGATCGCACCATTTCTTCTTTTTTTCAAAAATGAGAGTTTGTAGCGGAGTTTGGGGCAAGTGTAAGGAGGTCCTTAAGCGATTCGTCCTGTCACTTGCTATAGTCTGTTTGCAAACTACCGGTTTTATTTTTTATACATTTTCACACTATTTTTTCACTTTTTGCTGAGTTTTATTAATATAAACGTAAAAACAACTATTCTATAATTGTTTTAAAAATGGTTAAAACTCACGCACTTTTTTGTGCTTCGGGGCAAGACGGCCACCTAGTTCTATTTAAGGATTTAGTGGAAAATTTGAAAATCTTAGCATATATGGCGCATTTATATATCAAGGGTAGTTAAATAGAGCATTTTAATATATTTTATATTCTCATAACGACCCAAATTTAGCTCCAAATTGACAACGGGAGTTGTTTCTTTATATTTCAGTTATTCGGTGCGCGTTTTCACGGTGCATTCTGGCTGCTGGAAAACTTCTTCCACAACTTATCCGAAATAAATAAAAATCCAGGGAACAAACAAGTCCAATAAAATTCAAAATGTAGTACGAATGATGTATTTATCTTATCAAGAAAAAGAGAAACTTCGGTTCTGTTATGTATAATTATGTTTGTTAGTTTTATTGCTGAAGCAACCAAATAAAGTTATTTTAAAACGTAAACTTGATAGAAAATTTGAATAACTTTTATAACTTTCTTTGTACCTACAGAGAATGAAATCTTCTACGACCTTCTTTGCAGAAGTCACTATTTGATCAACACACCTCTTCAACCAATTAAGCAATAATCACGCATTCGTCTTGCCAATTCGCTGTGCTTCAACCGCACGCATCGCGGGCGAAAGAAATATCGTCCTTTGAAGATTTCCCCGCGACAGCTTTCCCCCCCTGGGCGGAAGCTTTTCTCGTGGCAACTTCAACCGCTATTCAGCAGAAGCGAACCGGTGTTCGTGCGTCTTGTTCCTCAAACCGACCACCGAGTTTCATCCCGGGAATGTGCAGCAAATGTCGTTGACAGACACCGGGGCAGGTAGAATTAATAAATTATACTTTCTTTGCACAAAACTTTTCGCTTTTCAGCTCGTACTCGTGCGCTTTACGTTGCGCACTCGGGCAAACTCTTTCTTCTTCCGGCCTTGCGCTAGTTTCTTTTCCGACTCTCGACTAGCACCGGAAAAGGGAAGTACTTTCCTAACCGGCATCGGAAAAAAACCACCTCACCTTCGTGCAAACGCAAAAGTTCTTGTTTCAAAAGCTTTCGAAACACGCCAATCGAAACGGTACGTTGCTCGGGACGCTATTCTTGCGAGTTACATTCATTCTTGAGGTGGTTGGGAAGGTAGGCGAACAAGCGCAGAGAAAAAAAAATGGCCAACTTTAGAAATCAAACAATGGCGGTCAAGATGGCGTTGACAGGAGGGAGAACTTTTCGCTCCAAATCTTTGACATTTGGCACAGCGCAGCGTGCGCGTAAGCGAGGTGGGTCAAAGGACCGCTCGGACCGAGTTTGGAAAGGGGTAGAGCACCCAATGCTGACCCTATGCACACAACCTTATGCTATGCGGGAAAATTCATTCCCGGTCGCCCCATTGGAATGAAGGTAGAAATTTCGTTTCGCAACCTCAAAGCACTCCGGCAAACAAGCGTCACAAATCGTAAGCTGTGCAATGAAACCCATCGTTGACCACCGTTGCCAAGGGCTACCTCATGGTCGTTAGCTGCACCTTTGCAACTGCGAGAGAAACGACCAAAACTTGCACCAACTCTGCATTCCCGTGCCGGTGTTCGGTGCAAGTTGTTCCAAGAAAATCCCCAAGCAAACTGCCAACTTTACGGTTTCATACTTTCGTTGCGGTGCTATTGAAACAAAAAACTTTCGTCCTGTGCGATGTTGACGAAACGATCTGGTTAATTACCTTTATTTGGTATTTTATAAATTAAATTTGTATGTAAATTTTCATCAAAGTTACGAGCATAGAAAGTTTTGATTCAAAAGCCACAATAGAACTAATTTCAACTAAAATTATTGTATGTTAGGAACTTACAAGTAAGTTAGGAGCTAGCAAGGAGGAAATGCCATGCTTCAGTAAGTTTTAAGCGCAAGGTTAAGAAATATGTAAATTTTTTTTTAGTGTACAATACAACCTGGCCATCCAAATATAAACATAAAAATAAAAACTTACAATGGCATATAAAGATTAAATTTAGATAAAGATACCTACCTTGTCGCTTCTAAGTTTTGTGTGAATTATTTCTCAACAAGTAAAAAAAGCGATGAAAAATCATTCAAACAATATTTCAAAATTTACAAGTAATAACAATATTGTGTATCCACGGATAGACATACCTAATGCTTGCTTTTCAGATTTTCTTCAGAAGACTTTTTTTCAGAAGTCTTTGCCAAAATACTAACATTTCCTTTTTCTTCAGGGACTTTATTTACTTCAATTTTCCATTAGACCACAGCGAATGATTTTCCCTCAGTGTTGCATATACTATTTTTTCTCCTTTACCGTTTCTAGTCAACAAACGACGGAAACGGTCGTCCATTAATTTCCTCCAAGTATACCGATCTCGTACGAGTTTAATACAGAACAGCCAACCAGAGCGCCATATTCGATCTTCAGGAGCTCTTCAAGCGACCATTGGACAGAAGATAAATTTATGGTTCACTTTAATGTATTGTATATTTTATCTGAAATATTTCACCTTCGTGCACCGACGTTGTTGTTCGATTTTCGGTAGCTTCGTCCGGCCCGGAAGAGTTTGGTCCGGAAGTGGTCAACAGTTGGCAGTTAGATAGAAGGTCCGGAGGGCGTGGTAGCACTTGGTGCACTTTCCAGTCACCACAAACTGGACCAAGTTTAACGGAACGTGCTTTTGTAGGTTCGTTTTATATTTTTCCACGTTGGTAATTTATTGCACATCCACCAAACAAATGACCATCTTCGGGGCAAAGTAACGCGTTACCAAAGATCGTGTTTGAACTGCACTTTTCGGATTTAACAAGTAGTTTGTGAAGATCGTACCGATGTGCATCACATGACAAAAAAGTCCTAGAAAGTAAAAAAGTAAGAATTTAGAACATGATCTATATTAAAGTAATCCATCATTTTCCTGAAAGATTCTGGAAAATGTTCATAAAATCTTCTTGATAGAGCAATTGAAGTTTAAAATTTATTCTTAGATATTTCATGACAAAGTGTATTTTGTGCCACACATCAGCAAACAAACGACCCGTTTCGGTAAAATCATTCCGCTCTGTTGAACGTGATGAAAGTTATAACATTTTCCAGATAACTACTTTATTTGCTTATGCAGAGTCGGCTGATGGCAATTTCATCACCGCCTGCTATGGTTATTTTAAGGTGGCACCTAAAAATAAAGTTGTATGTTTATGCTACGCTACATTTTGCTTGCTTTCTTCGACAAAAGCGATCTGCCCACGAGTCGCCCGCCGAGGGAATGGCTTCTTGTGTCCCAAGAATACGCCTTCGTGGCACACGCTCGCTGCTCAACCGGTCGCCAGAGCAATACAATTTGTATGTTTATTTTATTCTATTAAAACTATTTGCATAGCGACGACTGTACCTGGCAATGACATCGGACGATGCGCTGGTGAAGACTAACGGATCCTTGTTTTTTTCGTTCTGTTTCCTCTTGTCAGTGGAAAGATTCTAGTCCGGGAAACGAAATGAACACAATTTTCTCTAACGTTTCGAGAGGCGATCGTGGTCGTTCTTGCTTGGCAGAAAAACCATCGTATTCACAGGAAAAGAGGTTCGATGTAATAATTTGCTTTAGGTGCCAGCGATTGCAACGTGAAGCTGGGTTAGGATTTTGGCCGAGCAAGACTTGCTTGCTTTGCAGAGTCTGTTGGACAAACCCAGCGTCCCATTAGTCAAACGACACACACCGAAACGACCATTGTGTCATCGTTTTCAAAATGGAATATTTGATTTTGCTCGCTCTGTTGGTTTGCGTCTGATGAATGATGCAATTGTCACCCGCCGAAGGTTGGTTTCTTCCGGGAAGAGCATTTCCAACGAGCAGTTCTGTAACCGCAGAACCTAGAAAAAACCCGTATACAATGGAAAGTTTAAGAGTAGATTTATGTTAAAAAATATTTGAAACATTTCCTTATTTATTCATAAGTCATTTGGTTGTTGTTCTAAATTTTTAAAATACCACTATTATTCTAATAAAACTAATTACTTTGGATTAATTTGTTTGGTCATTTAATCGTTTTATTGTTTGTTAACATCCCTTTTCGGAAAAATTTATGGAATTGCTTCAAAAATCGTTCAGCTAAACAAGTACCATTTTTAAGCTTAGGTCAGAACAATAGAAACCATATTCAGATCTTCACAAATTTGACATCTCCGTGCATCAACTAATCCCTACAGTGACTAACCGGCACACAATGTGCTGAATGCAATCATCCAGCTGTCAAAGTGGAGTGGACTTAAATCAAGCACTGGTGCTAGAGCCAGGGCTATCGAAAACCGTACTCGACATGTCATCGTGACCGTCATCTACGCCATCCATCGCCCTCATCATTACGGGCATCATCTCCGTGCCGAAGGTGGTCTGCGTCTGCGATTCCGACAAAACCCCATCTCGGCGTCCGATCCGGTGCATAAAACAAACGAAGACTCGGTTCAGTTTCATTACCACGACTTCCCCCAAGGACCCAGAAGAGCAGTTGGATTATCATTTGCTCTGGTTGTCGCAAAAATACCCTAGACCGGTTGGTTACCATCGTTTCGCCGGTTTTCGGGTAGCCTTGAAGTGCATGCAAGTAACTGGTCCTTCGTTGTCTCGCACGAGAGAACCCTTTTTCTGTGGGGAGGTGCATTGCAACTGAACCGTTGCATTTGCATCCCTCTCGGTTCGGCCGACCGCAGACACTCCACTCCACTCCCCAAGCCAGACCGAACTGCGTATCTTCGGCTGGTTGGTCCGGTTTCGAAGGTTTGACCGGTCCGGATCACTATCCGGAGTGGAATCGGACGTGGCAGAGGAGACAGAGACAGCGATCGGTGCTTCTCGGACTGCAATATATCCTCGTCCCCTCGTTGGGTGCAAATGCCCAGGGCGCCAAGCCAGGACACGGCCGCGGGGGAGTTGTAGTCACGTATGTTTAAACAAAATCTCATTTACAATTCAAATAATTCGCCAAAAATCTGTGCTCCACCCTTTGGTAGCTTCGGGTTCCCCAATTTCGGTTTCCATCGGTCCCGGAGAGGAATGAAGCGAGTTAAAAAATAACCCTGGCAAAAATTCAGACTCGAGTCCGGCCCGAGCGCACACAAACACACAAAGTGATACACACCGGTGACATATTTTTGCACGAGAGGGAATATGGGCAAACATTATGGAATTTGCACGCTGCACGGAATGCAACCATTCGGAAAGTCAAACCATCCAGCGTTCCCTAGCGATAACCGTTTGCGCCGGATTGTGAATGGTTGGCAAATAGCGTGTACATCTTGCATCGCACAATGCACCGGCCGGTTTGCATCAGCTGCACCCGGGACCCGGGACTGTGCATTGTGTTTGCGCCCCTAGTGGGGTTTCTATTCCTTAGGGCGTATGGGAAATTCGGTTTGCCCACTTCGTATTTTTGGGTTATTTGCATAGTTTGTATTTAAACAACATTAGATAAATTAACAAGCTATGGTGGATGGAGCCAAAAACCAAATGGAAAAATCTTTCTCCATTCCGGCTGTTCACTATTAATTAATGTTTCTTTTTCCCACATTTATTATTTATTAAAGTGATCCTCAATCAGTTTTAGGTCATCTTTATATGCAGAGGCGGATTAAGCGTTCTACGGGCCCCAAGCAAGGTCCAAAAATACTACATTACACTGACCATTCAATTCTAAAATTGATAATTTATACAAATTTAAATTGAGCTTTTTTAATATTGAATCAAATTTAGATGAAACGACAATTTTCCTCAGTGTTATCCATAGTTTTCAATGCCAAAAGCCTTACATATTTCCAAAACTATATTTAATGCAAAACCATGTTTGCGAAATTTACAAAAGACTCATTTTCCACGAATGTCATTTTTGACGAACAAAATTGAAAAGTGATTTAATCTTCTACTTTTAAAGATAATAACTTTTCAGTCGTTTAAAAACTGAAAAGTGCAAAGTTCCGAAGATAGTAAGTACAATGAATAGCATTATAACTATGTTTGGAAATGTGCAGGGCATTACCTTTGCCAATTCATCTCCATTATCCTCAAACTATGCTGAGAATGTTCCTCTTGAATGTGATCTTTACACCGATCTCTTTTATGCATTTTGGTGCAACAAAATGTGACATTTAAACTAAAACAATACGAAACTTTAATTTGTTAGTCAAATCTGGTTTTCAATATTTGAGGTCTTATTTAGTTTTAAGCTCTAAGTACGAGTATGAATGACTTTACAATTCCATAGTAAATACCATCAAATTAACTGTTAAAAATGGAATAAAAATACTAAACACTTTAAAACGAACACTTAAAACGTCACATTAGTATTATTAATTTATCTGATGCATAACTTTATGTAAGGAAAAAAGCTACAAAAAATTCCTGCTTCTTTTAAAGGACAAAAGATCGTGCGTATGTTCAAATATATGTTTGATATATCAAAAAGAATAGGTGAGAAATGGTTGAAATTTAATTAGGGTTACTCATTTATCATTTTATTTATTTTCTTTCCATATATCATACATTTTTCCAATAGCCTAGTATTGTAGGTATTTTAAATTCAATATCAATTCAATTTTGACTAAATACATATCCAATAAGGATCATCGAGTTGAAGAATTTCATTCTCATCGCTCCACTTTGATGAGATGATTTCAACGGTCACAAAATGACCTTTTTGTCCAGCGTGAAGCGGCGTCACCTAAATGGTTGACACAAAGGGCATAAAATCACACTCCTCTGAACAATCGATCCTTAAAATTCTTAGGCGTTAGAAAAATTCCCTATTCCATGCTGCCGTAGCGTCTATCGTTGTTGTCGGGAAAAGCGGTGCACTTGAACCATTCGTCAACCTCTAACCTCCCGATGGAAATCGCATTAGGAGCACCAGAGGACGGCATCAGAAGAGGTGCAAAAAGCACAATGAAAAACAAGCCGACAATCGAAAAGAAAAGCTACAAAAGCTCTTGTACCGACAAATGGTTCGATTGTGCGATTTTGCACACCTCTGATCGTTAAACGATGCGTGCTGCAAGGAGGCTGCCGAGAGGCAAAGGTGAAAGGAAAGCGACACTGAGCAAGGAAAAAAAACACCTCCGAACGCAACGAGTCCTTTTGATGTTGTTTTATGGTGCAGGACAATTGCACCGATGGCGCTGGTTTCGTGTTGGCATCGAAAGTGCGGCATAAAACAATGCAAACAACCTACCGCCCGCTGCTCGAGCCCCGGTATGCACTCGAGTGCCGAAACACCAGGTTGTGTGTATTCGTTCCGGGCGGGAATCGTCCCCGTTCTGCTCTTGTTCGGAAAACCGGGGGCTTTGACTGTAAAAAGGCACACATAAATCACCATTTGAGACACCTAAATGGCCCCCGAAATGGCAAATGGACGAGCATCGTATGGGAATGCGGCTTGTCGCATGGGGTTCGAGTGAATCGAATGCATTTTATGCTGCGATAATTTCACCCCATTTTTTTTTTGCATTCCCAATACCGGTAAAGCCCTCGCTTTCGTTTTGCTCGGCGCATCGCTCGACATGGTCGCATGGTGAGAAGCATAATGCTCACGCACGCCACCACAAAATTCAAGTGCTCGAGCATTCGCACGCAATAAAAATCATTTGTGTCGCTTTCATTTGTAGAGCGGGGAGTTATGGTTTGTTCTACCTGTATTTTTGCTTATTATTACGAAGCACCAGCCACGCCGACCAACGCCGGTCACGAACGTCCAGCGTGTGACCGTTTCTGGCTTTAAATGGATTTTTAAATGAAGATTAAATTTGTTTGTACTCTCCGCTATGATAAAGCATAGGTACGCATTAGATGCAGTGGAATGGTTCAAAGTGGAGTGCTTGGGTGATATTTATCTGTGGGAACAAACAAGAAATAACAGCATCTATACACGAGTTTGAACATAGCTCTAGGATTAATAACCATCTCCCAGAGAGCATCAATTTTGACATTTGTTTAGAGTCAGTAACATGCGTTGAATGCAAATCATACACTTTCTTCCTTGATAGGTTAAGATCAATCTTGAAAGACGAATAATATTTTATTGATTTCTCATTACGATCAAGTGAAAATTGTATTTACTGTTACATTATGAAATTTTGCTCATCAATTCGTAGATTTGTTAAATCGAAAATAAAGCATTTCGAAGAAAATGGTAAGCCATCCAAAATTTTATAAGCATTTAAAATTATGAAATACATACCTTGATAAAAAAAATGATATACTCTTCAAAATACGAGAGGCTGAAGCAATTGATTCATCATTGCAAATTATGCAAATTTATTTCAAAAATTATTGTGAGTACAGGCAATGATTCAAAAGTTTTTTGAAACTCTTGTTCTGTAATTTGAATGATTAAGGCAAGAATAAATTTGGAATGTTCCATAGGGTTCCAAATGAATTTAAAATGAAGCTCAAATGAACACGAAAAGCGTGATCTCAGGAAAAATAATTATGCTTGTAAATACATCCGCTCAACTTTACTATCAAATCAAAGCTGTGTGTCAAAATGCTGTAGCACTAACCGAATCATGTCACTAACCATCCAATAAACCCATGGAGAAGAGTACCAATTTACGATAATCAATTCAATAACTTCATCTAAATCTGTTCCGAGCATCTTCTCACTGCTTTCCCTCTCGCTCTGTGCGCTTGCTGAACTTTTGATGAAGGAACTCTACCCTTTCCCCGGATCGAAGCGGACTTCATCAATTTCTCAACAACCCGTGGGTCGTGGCGAACCGCTCACTTCATCTCGGCTACACGCTCGCTTCATTGTATGGCAAGAAAATGGTTTTTGTCTTTTAATTAAAGTAAATAATGAAATTAAAAATCATCAAATGGTGGCAAAATGACGTGGCGCAAACGGGGTAAGTGGAGGGCCTTGGTTTGGTTGGCTCGGTTGTACTCGCCAGACGTTTGACAGGGGCCGCGAGCTCGGCTGCGACTCAATCGTACCCCGAGCCACTTTGCTTTTTCCACTAGTGATGCTTGCCTAATTTATTAATTAATAGCTAATTCATGTAGCCGGAAGCGAACCGCGAAACCTAACTTTTGTCCCCTCACACCATCGCGTGGCTTGCCTGCTTGCAGGAAACCTAGCGAAAGCCAGCACTTCCAGGACATTCGGCGTCACCCATTTCCCCATTTCGTGTGTTGACTTAAGCCCGACCACCGTTTCATAAACCTCGAGCGCTCGAGACAGTTTCGTCTTCCGTGATTCGAGGCGAAAGTCGTGGAAACCCATGGCGAAGTTCCAAACGGCAAAAGGTACAGGATGGTTCATTCGATCGTCCCGGGAGTTTCCCAGCGTCGCGGACCATCTTGACAGCTAACCCGAGGCTGGGGAAGGAAGGTAGACGGCAAAAGTTAGTGTTGGTAAATGTTCGATTGAATTAGTTCACCACCACCGAGTGCGCCATCGGAACCCTTCGCTAACGGGTTCGCAGTAAATTAAAAAGCTACAAAACTGCCATCGCCAAGAAGCGTCTCTCCGAAATCTGTCCCGTTTGCTTGAGGCTTATTTGCAGCACCAGCGATAGTAGCAGCTGCAAACTATGGCGCAAACTGATGGACAGCGGAGAAATATGGAAATAACTCCATCGAGCACAAGTGGCGGGATCTACGTGGGAGAAAATTTAATTACTTCTGCAAACGCTTTGATGCTGAATGAGTTTAATTGGAGCAGTTTTTCCCACCAGGAAAACAAGGATTTTAACAACTAGGAAGCATTAGTTTTGGCAGTTACAGAATTGTTCGCAGTCCTTTCCAAGATAAGTTGTAGAAGAGGCGTACTACTATTTACAACGCTTTAGGAAATCCAAATGTTTTTCAATCGGCGTGGCAAAAACAACGTAACGGAAACCATCTTAAACAAGTCATAAACAAACAATAAACAATTGTAAAGTGGTGATAGTCTGTTCGGTTGTTTACACTTCGTAAAACGCAGTGGTTAAAAATCAACACAATTGTGAAGCGTTTATATAGTACCCGAAAAAAAAAGATAGTTTGCACTGACTTCATTACATTTTTGGACGAGTTCGCATGAAATTTTTGCGATAAAAATTAATAGTATAATTTAATGCGAACAAAGAGCAATTCTTCAACTTCAAGAACAACTGAAAAATTAATTAATGACTGCTGGATCAAACACAAACAGAACTCTACAATATTGATCTAAACCGATAACCAATAACGCAACGGGCAAAAGTTGCAACGGACCAAAGCTTATCCAATTTTGACAGAAGAAACTCACAAAGATCAGCGCCAAAAGGCTCTCGCCCGTCCAGTTGCAATCTACGCAAAAAATAAAACCACGCAAACTTCAGCCCGTGGTCCGCAGATCCTAGATAAACGGAGTACCGGAAACTGCCGGTGAACAAAGCGGCAGTGGATCGGATGGAAAGTGTTGGCGAAGAAATTTATACTTCTATATCGCCCTAATCTTCCACTAAATCATCTAGGTAGAGCTTCCCTCACGGCGCCGAATCATCAGATTGACTTTTCCTTCCGCGAAGGCCCGATCCCGATCGCCAACCGTTTCTTATCGGCCCGAAGAATCGGTTCGCCGTCCGCCAAGAAATCGAATCATAAAACGTCCAACCAATTTTGCGGCAGCCCTCCTCCGAGTCTTCTGCCATTCCTTCTCCTTCAATTGTGCGTTTCTACCTTCCACAAAAGATTATCTAACTTCCGGGGACAAAATGCCGAAGGGATGCTTCTAGGGTGGGAGGGTTAGGAAAGTTTAATAATTTTGCAAAATATCAAAGTGGAAATATTTCCAACTCGACCGTGGCCTTTACCTTGAGGCAATTTACGGTTTAAGAAGTGTTGTCGTCCTTTTTTTCTCCCATTCGTTTTCCTTTTTTCCGTCTCCCGCACCATTTCCCGGAGGTTTTCCGCAAAAGCGCAAGCGAAAGGAGAACGAGCGAGACTAAGAAACTTTATTGCAAGCTTTTCGATAACCAATATCCAGCCCGGGGGCGGCATGTGCTTCCGGCTTGGAGCAGGTCAAACCGGGGCTTTTGGCAACTTTTGTGGAGTTAGCGGATGAAAGGCGCCGGCCTTTGAGCGGAGATGACTTTTTGTTATTCTTTGCGAGTTTTGTATCTGGCCACAGCAACTCACTTAACGAAAGTTTAATTAAACGTGCATTGTGTGTGGGTGGAAAATACAAAAAGCTAAAATAGGAACATTATTTCAATTTCTTTGTGAAAATTATTACGTTTTATAGTATTTAAGAACTTTTACGAAAAGAAAGCCCTTATAGCAAAATATATAGCATTCTGTAATAGGTAAAGCATACCTTCTATTGATTCCCGATGATAATCCCTTTCGTTCTCAACTAATATTTTTATCTACACTTAAATGTCTGCACTTAACAGATCATTGGACTGAAACGGGACCGATGTTTCCGAAACCCTCCAGCCAGCGCTAATATTATGTTAGGCATCGATAGAGACTAAACCCGGCAACTGTCCTTTCCCAAAAACCCCGTCCCAAAACGTCTCAATCGAGCACTTTCCCATTCCAGCGTTTCGTGCGCCCCGTCCGAAGATTGACGTTTGACGACCCATTTGTGTTATCTTATCCGCTCACTGTTCATTATCCGGCGGAACAATATTTTCAAAACAACTAAATTCCATTAAGATTAAGCGTCGACCGAGTGGTTGGTGTTCACTTCAGGCCGAACCGAAACCTTCCGATAGTGTTTTTAAGGAAATTTGTGAACCGATCCATAAAATGGGCCACCAATCGGTTCCGCCAAAGTCGGGTTCGATCGGGTCCGGTTAAACTTTTCCACCGTGCTGGTTATATTCTTTGGCTCACTGTTGTTCGAAAGTGAACTGCTGAAATGCTAAAGAAACTGAATCCTGCCACGGAAAAACAAAAAACAAAAAGGCGAAATGTCGAATTCTATCGAGACGCGAGAGAAACGAAAACAAAGCCAGAACCACTTTGCGACGGGAAAACCTTCCGCACGATTAGAGACCCTCGGATCCCCGAATCTAACTCCACGGCCCCGAACCCTAAAGAACGCAATCCGCCCCAGGGTTTCGGATGTAACGAACAGGTGAAAACTTTCCGAACTACCTTTCCTTTTACACCGATACATTTTACCTTTTCCTTGCTTTGTTTCTTTTGCCACTTTTTCGTCCGCAGCCACACTGCCTTTCGGGCAGGTTGCAGTTAGTTTCGGAAACCGTTCGGATCATCCCAATCGTCCATCGTCATCATCATCATCATCGTCGTCGCAGCCATCACACGCCACTCCTTGGTCCTTTCTTGGACCACCGTTTTCACCCAAGATCTGGTCGGTTTGTATCCTTCGCTTTTCGACTGCACGCATCAAGGTGCGATCCTGGCGCGAGCAACCGACGTTGGAAAGCGAACCCGCAGCAGGTACTTCCCAACTCCCGGCGGTACAGGTGTAAAGCATTACATAATTCCCGTAATATTGACCTCATTCCTTATTTATGTTTCTAATGCGGGATAAGGCAAACGGACGGACGGACGGAGGAAGGGGCCGAATAAATAATCTCACCGTCATTCAGAAACGCTTGTTCTCCGGGCGAGATGTTGTGAGCTTGCAGGTGCAGATTCCTGCGTTCCGACAAACGCTGTCGATGCCGATGGGGGTCTTTCCGGGAAGCAGATCCTCAACGTTTGCGTAAGGTTTGTCTAGACTCCTGACCAAAGGAAGCTT
This sequence comes from Anopheles sinensis, assembly GCA_000441895.2. Lineage (NCBI taxonomy): Eukaryota > Metazoa > Arthropoda > Insecta > Diptera > Culicidae > Anopheles > Anopheles sinensis. The sequence goes on from KE525329.1 coordinate 240,018, forward strand.
CTCTCTGGGCTTCGAGAAGAAACAAAGACCCTAACACTGGTTGGCTTTTCACGGCGGGACGCACACAACCTGAAAACCCCCGCGACAAACCGAAGGATGTAATTTTCGGGACAATTTATTGCTCCTTTGTCTCTTCCGACCTAGTTATTCGCGTTTGCCCCCATGTGGAAAGGTACAAGAAAAAGATTAATAGCTGCACTCATTACAACATAATTCCTACATGCGCAATGATCGAGGTTGCTGCGAGGTTCTGGCCATCCCACAAGACATGCGCCACAACAAGGTGCCGGTTTGATAACCCTCAGATCGCGTTTTTGGGTTTGTTTCTTTTTTTCCGTCCCGTATGATCAAGCGGGATGATGTTGTTTATTGGTGAAGATAAGGCCCACGAAAGACGCCGTTTGTTTAGAGGACGCTTTGATGTAGCGGTATGCTTTGCGATAAGGCAATGATCATGAAGGTCAAGGTTGGATTCTTAGTCGAATTCGATGTCAGTGGCGGTGTTTGCGAGAAGACGGAAAAGATGCTTCTACCGAATAGATCAAGTAATTCTAAGAACCAAGAAACGTTCCCAAAAGATTGAAAAAGGAAGAACACTTTTAATGGGAATCACAAAATAACATGAAAGTTTGTTGAAATCTGTTCCTTTTGCACTTTTAAAAATAATTAGGGGCAAAATGCTTTAATTTGTATGCAAACGAATCATGCATAATAGATGGAACACGTTGTTCTTTTCAGTTGGATTATAAATTACAATTTACACAAACACCTGTCATTTCATTACAGGTCAAATTTATCAAGAGACATGATTCTTGAAAACGGTATTCAATAGTAATGTAAAATAAAAGTGTTGTTAGCGCTGCTAGTAAGCAAATCAAAGGAAGCATTGTTTTACATCAAAGAAGTCAATGATTAAGAAATAGAAAAATAGAGTAATTATTCGCAAAAGAGAAGTGAAGCTAAAAGGACTAATGAGCGATACTATTTTTTTAGTTTGATTTGATAGAAGTTTGCTTGAAACAAGTTTTAATTGAAGTGAAATTCGATTGTACTGTAATTTCAAATAAACGGAAAATTTACTTAAAAACATTGTCGTCTGTTGAGAACATTATAAGAAAACTATGTTCTCAACAAGCATAATTATTCCTTATGCAGCAAGCATAATTATTGTAAATCCTTATGCTAGATTTCCGCGAAGCGCAAAATGTTGCAAACACACGCGCAAACATCAGTTTTGCTTTCATTATCTTTCGTTTCGTGAAGATGTTGTCATTAATCAGCCGATGAAAATGAAACTGAATTCACATTTGATTTACTTATTTGACTGTAAACAAACCACAGAGTGGTAATGTGTTCACAGACATCTTATCAGCAAACACTAAACCTAAACGCAAATAACAGTGCATCATACACTTGCCCTCAATACCAGTTGTATTTTTGCAAACCGTATTCAAACATCTGACCGAAAACACATTTGCGCACATTTCGACAGTTGAATGCAAAAATTTTAACGTTTGCAATGGTTGCTCTTCGTTTCCTGTAAACTAAGCATTAGGATGTTTGAATGCAAAGGAAAATGTAGGTCTTTATTTTCTGCCTCTTATTTTTCTACTCTTTTCAGCAAAAGAAGCGTTTAATTTTAAAGAGCCAAAATATCAAAATATCTTGCTCAAAAAGGATTAGAACACTTAATTCTAACCACTCCGCTCTCCAGAACAGTTACGTTGCTTATTATACACTCCGGAATAGCTATCATAAGCTCCCTTGAGTAAATGGTTGTGATGATGCTATTTTAATCATAGTAGTCCTTCGTTGGCCCTTTTAAAGCCACACAGCTTGCTCCAGCCAGCTTGAAACTGACCTTAACAAGAGCAACCCAAACCGCCGATCCCAAAACAGTCCTTTAAGTTGAGCCAGAAATGAAACATCAACCCTCCCTGAACAGCTGCTAAATATGATTTCGGTAAACACTGGTAACCTTCCAAGCTAGCAAAATCATAATATTGACAATAGCGCACCGGTGTGGTTGCTGGTTTGCATCCCTTGTAGCTCCAGCAAGCTCTCCGGCCCGAAATGTTGCTCCGACTCAGCGAAAGCACGCAAACAAGACACGCCACTGGATGAGTATTCGTACGGCGGGGTGGCCACCCAGAAGAGGGCGGTAATTCGATATTGCAAACCAGCTAAGCAGGGAGCAGCGTCTTAAACGGGTGGAGCCCATTCCCGCACATCGGCCAGCGGAATCTAACCGCCTCCCGGCCGTGGCGCCAGCGGAGGGAAAGCAAAAAATCAACAAGGAAAAAAGGGCACGCAAACCCGAAAACAACAGAAAACCCCAATTATAATAAACGGCAACGTCGTGCCACCGTAGCGGCTCAATCAAGTGAAAAACTGCCAAACATCGGAAGCATTAGCACACGGCCCCAGGAGCCCCCCAAAATGAAGCCACTTGACATGTGACTCCCGAAGTCTGCTCATCATCGATTTTTTCGCCCTTCCCGGCGCTCCCGGTTTCCCCCTTACTTCCCGGCCACGTTTAGCACCGATGACAACCCTCGCCCGACTCCCGCCCGGTTTGTGATGTAATTCGATGCGATGATTTTTGCGGTCACGATGAAATGGCGAAGGCTGCGGAAGGTCGGCTGCCAAAAGGCGCACGGTTGGATTAATGTGACAGTTTGCGGGTGGCACTGCGGCGTAAAACTGTCAAGTACAAATTACCAGAACGAAACCGTACCGCCGTTGCCAGCGTTGCATTTTCAGCTGAAGAAAATGTCCAATTTTTGTCCTTTCAGGAGTTCGATATTGTTATTTGAAACATTTTCAGGAGTCGTTTTACGATGAATAAAATTGAGGGAGTAGAGTGAAAATGTGCTAACTATCCATTTTGAACATTCTAGTAAAAAGACTAGACATTAGAGATATTCTCATATTATAACAATATATTTATCTATTTCTTTAAGACGTTTTAAATGTTCTTTCTAAGTTACAATTTTGGATCACGATGTAGACATTGTGAACTGCTACTTTATTATTTCTCCACAACCTTCATTATCTTTCTCTTTGAGGTCCTACGCAATATCCAGCTATTAAAGGAGTTATTTTTCTCTTCCAGAGCTTTACAGCCACCTGTGCCCGGCGTGACCCGTGTGTCTAAACCAGCGAGTGGGCAACAAATCGTGTAGATTGTAATTGTAATGGGCAACCATTTCCGGCTGCGATCCACCAACCTTCTTCACAGCTACGATGTATGGCGTCCACAGCTGCAAGCCCGGCACGTCGGTGAGGCAATGGAATAAGAAAT
>KE525329.1:275965-290540 GCA_000441895.2 Anopheles sinensis
CGCGAGCGCGATATCATCAATCGACTGGGTAAATTGTTTTTTAATTGTCTACGCAACGCAAAGACACGCGAGTGTGTTCCGCGTTTCCGGGGATTGGGTTTACCCGCTAATCCATCAAGAACAATTTCGTGAATATTGTGAGGAAGCATGTGAGTTGCTGCGCCGGAAGTTTGTTTTTAATATTTGGCTTCACTGAAAGCACGTCGGGTGCGCTAATCGTAGGTCGTTTACTTATTTTCGGTGAAAGCAATGGGAAGAGATCTCTAACGAGAGAATTCAGCAAGTCAGCACTCTAAAAGATTAATTTCATCATATATCTAACACATCAATCTTTGCATACAAATCCTAAGCCTCAAACCAGTATGTTAGAAATTTTAGAAAATGGATATTTTTCCAGGACTGTCAGTTAAATCTTATTTCTGGATTGAAATATTCAATTTTGAAATCCAATGGATTTCTACGCATCATGTGGCTAACTGAAACCACTTTCTCTCACATTTCTTACATTCTAAATTGCTGAAAAACATTTATCAATAACCAATCAGGCGGTTTTTTTCCCGGGGAAAAGTCCGGTACGCATCCACGGTTTACCATAATTTCGTGGTGCAAAAACAAATCACTCAACTTTCTGCTTGCCAGCTTCAGGGACGATGTTTTTCACGTGAAACACGCTCACGCAATCGGTAGACATTTCCGCGACATTTCCTGCCGCGCGATGGGGGAAGCCTCATTTGGAAAGGCAAACAAAAACCCGGTCACATTAATTGAAAACTCGTTCGAGCGAAAAATGAGAAATCTACCGTAGCGGTTGCGCTAATATATCTAAATACATATTTCCGGACGCTTGTATACCCCGGTCTCGATATGGATATTCGTTTTTCTCCTTTTTTGTGCCTCACACCACCCTGCTGCCGTTTCGTTTTCATCCTCATAGGCCAGGATCGATCCTGCCCGATGTGATCGGGTCTTTCACCCGTTGCGCCCGGTCGCGTGCGGTATGGTAATGAGTTTGTTTTCACTTGTCGACACCAGACGTACTCTAATTAGGCCCGGTGAACTTGGGAGCTATTCCGATTTCGATTTCCAATGGGAAGGAATCAGCAAAGTATTCTCGTCATAAAGCTGTAGAAGTGATGATGATCGATATATTAAAAAGAGTTTACTTTTTACGAAACAATTCAAACGCGCCTATTTTAATAAAAAATAGTGAACAACAAATGAAAAATAACGTGCATTGAAACACGGGAAAAAGAAAGTTAAATTTAGAAAATTTGATAATTTAAAAACAGCATCTTTTTTATGTAAAATAACAAAACGCAAAATAAACAAAACAAAGATACATGAATAAAAACACTAAACAAAACAAACAATCAATAAAACGTAGAAAGTATAATATTAGCAAAATCACACAAAACTAACTATTTTGCGGAAAACAAAGATACATGAATAAAAATACTAAACAAAACAAAAAATCAATAAAACATAGAAAGTATTAGCAAAATCATACATAACTAAATATTAGTTTTGCTGATCGATTTAATTATTCGTGGAAATATGTGTAGTTTCCTATCAAGAAAATCCTACTACATTGTTCTAAATACTTTGCTTATTCAGAGCAGCCGCCTAGAACGACGCCAATTATAAGAAGTATCCAGTCGGGCTACCTTTCCCCTGGTTAATCAATGTAAATGAGCTTCTTGGCCACCTTCCTCACTATCGGAAGACTTCATCTAATACTTCACTCCCGGGTGGGAACAAATTTCGCTTCATGATGGTAGTGTAACGAGTTTTTCCCCCTTTTCCCGAGGGTTGAATAAAGCATTGTAGCACAACTCATTGGCAACGGGTTATTTTCCAGCGGTTACGATTATTTGCACACTCACTCAACATCCGCTTGCACCGTATTGTTTACAAACCAATCAAGTATTCAGCGTTTCTAGGGATCACTGTAGAAAAAGTACTCACTTTCGACGTGAGAAAAAAAATTTACAAAAATTTCTTCATTGATAGACAAAAATATTGAATTGAGTATAGAAATTCTTCAGTTTTGGTATGGCAAGTTTTTGAGCAATCTGAATTTTCCATGAAAGTTTCTGTATTGGTTTTTCTTCCCAAAAAATTCACAAATCACCAACCCCTCAAGCGTGAGCATTGCCCTTGAACTTCCCAAAAACGAATGGAAAACCACTCAACGAGTCCTTTCCGCTATCCACACCAGCCGCGATGAGGGCTATCCACACCACCGTTTTCCCGAAGTATGAGAAAAGTAATATATTTGTAACAGATGTTGTGTAACATTATCAGCGCAAATGGTTATTTGTAATTACTTTGGTTTCCAACGCCCGAGCGCGGGACGTAACCATCTCGACACGCTTTAAGCGAAGGACATGGAGATAGTACTTTTCCTCGCTCGTTGTCTTTATTTCCTTTTTTCCTTCTGCCTGTCAGCTCGCCCGTTCCCCTAACCTTCCACCCACCGGCGTAATGGACCGCGTGTTCGGTTGGCCTCTCATCGCTCTCAACTTTATTGTCGACGATTAGTTTGAGGCATAAATATCGATGTGTATCCTTTTCGTTCTCCCCCTCAACCCTCGGAAAACATCAGCTTGTGAACGGGTTTTCCACGGACGAAAGAGTTGAATCATTCACTTTTGACACCCCTTTTCCTCTCCCGGGAAACTCCGAACCATCGGGATGTCCCTGTAACGGTACGAACACGAAACGGAAGCGGAATGTGGGACGGACATAAATCTTGCCGACGAAGTGCACAAGCATTTTCCGAACGGTGTTTTCTTCCCTTCCCTCGTTCTGTCCTTGCTTGACCTTCTGGTTCCCGCTCCCGGGTGTAATGGCATCCGACGATTAACGGAAACAACGGCACAACAAGGCAACCCAATGCCAGCACCGATACCGGAGCGAAGGAAAGCATAACGCCCTCGCACGGGGTCATTTATTTAAGTAATGAGCACAGGTCCGTCCTCAAGCTGTCGTCACAGATTCCTGCTTCCATGCCGACCGCGCGGGATCGCCTTTCCCGTCCGGAGTTTGCTGCCCGATGAATCCTTCGGATCACTGGATGGGCGTTATTTATTGGGCTGCAGGCGAACGGGAGGGAAGAAAAAAATCAAACAATATAAAACAAAAGGAAAAACTCCGGATGACTCGGGAAATCCAGGGTCGCCTAGGATTCTCCCCCTTTTCGATGGAGCAGCAATGGCTCGCTTTCGGTCGGGATAAATCACGTGCTGTACGGGTGATTAGCTGTCGAAATTGCATAAACATTCAACCGGTCAAATGTAAGAAAATAATGGTAGCCTACTTGTGTGTTTCAGCGTTTCCATTCAGTTGTGTCTTGAAAGAGGAAATGGAAATAGGTTCAGGTAAAATGGATGGAAAAAGGGAAACAAAATAACAAACGTGTAACCATGGCCACTCCTTTCATGAAGTTAAGGAGATTAATAAATATCAATTCTCAGCGCAGGTACAGGAATAAGTATTCAATAAATATTCTTTCCATTACCACTACAAGAAAAACTATTGTGATTCATTTCTATGCGCGGAAAAAAATATCCTAACAGAGTAACCTTCGCAACTCTGTTTAAGCTTTTAAATTGAAAGCTAAAAAATTTAAATAAAATTAATAAAAATTGAATAACTTGAATGAAAAAAAATATAAGTGAGGAGAAAAACAAAAAAAATCTTGCTTACTTGTTCAAACATATAAAAATCAACATTAACGAAAAACCTGCTTGATATTTGTGTCTAATCATAGTTAAACACACAAACAAAAAAATAAAAAGATTGTCATGATCTTCACGATTAATTTTAGTATTTTTTCAAACAATCTTCCAATTATACAATATTCAATCTAAATCCAATATTCCTCAAATCTATAATGTGCGTTTCTCTAGCAGGTTTACATCTAACTCTTCTAACGACCTCTCTCGTCAAGTTCAATCACAAGACTGACCTACTCATTCATTTTCATCGCTATAATATATCTGACGTTTCCTTCCTTCCACATTTTTAATCCCAACTAACTTGCGAATGTTTCCGATATTTTTCAAATATTTTTTAATTAGGTGTTGCTTTGTATTGCATTCATTCTATCATTCATAAATCTATCATCTATCCTTTCGGTCCATGCATTCAATTATTATTTCTCTAACTCTCTCGTCTCAATCCCCACAAAGATCATATAAATAGCCATTAGATTAGAGCATAGAAAAGAACATCACACAGTCAAACATTCGATAGTTTACATTTAGAAACACCTACTAGTTTAAATAAATAAAATTTCAAATATTTTTTTAGTAAACTCATTTTCAGATTTAACATTTTCCACACGTTAACGTTCTCCACACGTTTTTCACCATCCCGTGCATGAAAAACCACTTTCACACGCTGACAGTTTGCATACACACACAAAGAAAAAGAAACTAGTTAACCGGAAAATTTCATCCACTCAAAAACCCGCAAAAGTTAAACGCAAATGCTGAAAAATGAGACATCTCCATTGCGCCGAAAGGTGCCCGATCCGCAAATCCGGTGGACCGTGGTAATATGGTTGAATTTTGCATAGTTTACTTACCTTGCACAACCTTCCCCGCACACACCCAGTCCCGTTTTACGCGAAGCGCGAAGGATCATTCAAGCCATCAGACCGTGGCTACTTCCGGTGGCGGGATTACGCTGGGAACCGAAAGAAAAAATCCAATCCCACTACTTCCGAGCGAGCGTGAACTACACCTTTTCCTTTCTGATTCACCTGCTTCAATTTCACAATCCATTTGGTTTTCGTGCCAAAGTATCCAACAGCTTGCAGTAATTGGATGGAGCCGACGCTTTGCCGGCTAAGGCGGTATTAACGTTTACTGGCACCAGCAGGTTGTTTTTTGCTTTCATTTTCACCAACTTTGGTTCCTTACACTGTTCAATGTTTTTATTCCCATCCTACTATGCTTTTTACTCTCTTCAGGATCAAACACTTCCACACGCACCGTTCCCAGCAATGCCCGTAGTAAGGCATAAGTAGCTCTAAGGAAATGGAACATATTACATTTTGCCACATTTTTACACCCTTTCCCTTAGTGACCTTTGGAAATGATTTTGTGTGTTTCTTTTCCTTTTATGCCTTCATTCTGTCAGTGGATAATTTTCCGAACCAGTGTGAGAATAAAGGAAGGTCATACCGACGCCAACAGCTTCCGACCGCAGCATATTTCTTTCCCTTTTAACGTCTTCATCGTTGCGGGCTGCACTTGCATTCCCATGACACGTCTTGAGGCAAAGGAAATTTGCATGCCACCGACGGGTTTTCGAAGGTTTTCAGGTGACGGCCGTCGTTGAGGCAGAAAATTGCACATGAAATTGCGCTCCCGAACATGGAACAAACGAAACTACTGCACGTCCGAATGCAGGCTGAGTGGTTTGGACCTTCCTTCCGGTTCGCCTCTCAATCGCAATGACATTTCTTTGGTTTCCTGCCCGATTCAATTAGTTTCACGCCAATCGAATCGATCGTTTTACTCGTGAGTCTTTCATTTGAGTGTTACGGTGCATTTTGATAGTTTTCCCTCGGGAAATTTTGAAGTCAATTCCCCAAACGTTATACTTAAAATTATGTGTAAACGATTTTGCATCAAAAGTTTTGCGTTATAATTAGAACGTTATTAAAGTGATACGAATAACATTTCCAATATCCGCGCAGCACAACATCGATGGCCAATATGGCGATTGATGGGCATCCGGAGGCGCCACCGTGAGCGTATGTTTCATCACCTTGCCAATCGATGACCATATCGGCACGCCCAAAATAAAAACACCTCTCCGAAAGCCTCCAAATCGTTATTACCTACTTCCTCATCACGATCACCATCATCATCATCATCACCATTCGGACAGCATCTGAGCGCCAAATGATTTCCAATTCTAGTGAGTGGTCATGAATGTTCGCCGGCGGACCATCGCCAGCTGCTGGGAAAGTGGGCGAGACAAAAACAACAAAAACAACATAAAATAGCCATATCCATTTGCTTGATTGATTATTAATAATTTATGCTCCCGCACCGATGAATATCGAAAAGGCAAACGGAACCGGATCGATGTCCTGTCATCTTTTACGCCCATCAGGATGCGCCCGCTCTGTCTCGGATGCGGTTTGTTGCGACTAGAGAAGAAAGTAAACAGGCCGAAAGCCCATGCGTCCCTCAGTGTGTGTGTGTGTGTGCTATCGACCTGTCACTAACTTCCAATCTAGGCTATTTTAGGATCGTACTAAGGTAATGAAAGCCCTAGTATTGGAACACCTAACTCCTGGTGGTAGAAAAATCCCTCTTTAAACATCAAATAAGAGAAAACTTCTTCGTTTAATGCATAAAAATATTTTCTTTGAATTTTTCAAAACATTGGTTAACTTTGAAAACGCACCTTTTCGGTTTCAACTTTTCCGTTTGATAAAGAATGGTAGAAGATCATGTCGTTTCATTAACTTTTTCCTCAAATTAAACGAAAGCCATTCATGTGAAAAACACACAAAAATAAAAATTAAATCTCATTTCACAGTAGTTGTCCCGTAATGTGAAACGATGAAAGGATCATTGATGGGTAAATTAATTTTTGATAGAAAAATGAAATTATGCTTTCAAACAATTCAATTAATATTCTAGCAATGAAATAATTTTGACAAAAATTAAGTTGTTTTACTCTCTTTTTCCTCAAATTACTGCACACAATTGTAATACGAATAAAGAACATTAAAAAAAGACACAGAAGTTGTACCGTTAATGTGAAAGGATAAAAGGATGATTGTTGGATAATGTATTTTTGATAGAAAAACGAAATTATGTTTTCTAGCAATATGGATTAATTAAACGCATGAGAACAAATTACTTTTGTATTATCATTTTACCAATGATTTTAATGATAAAGCCAATGAAAAATATCCAGAATGAAATATGTAAGAGCCTTTGTCCTCGAAATGCATTGATATGCTCTGGTTTTGTTTGTAAATAAAACATTTAATCGAAACCAGAATTTTTAATTCTTGAAACTACTCGATTTAAAAAAATAAACGGCATATTGGTTTGAATCATTTGAATATATTCTATTGAACAACAAAACTTCTCCGATGGAATAAAAAATAGCTCCAAATTGAGAATTGATTCCTTGATGTTTTTTCCCTCAGATGATCCACTGAATTTAAAATGCCGTGCAGACTCTTCTTTTTTGCCACGATGCTGGGTAGCATACTGTTTAACATACTAAATGGAATAAACGGCAAAATATGGTGAACGATCAAAATAAAGCACATGGGAACCCAATTCGGGCGAGTGCATTTTAAACACACACACACCGAAGCACACGTACAATAAACCAAAGGGATGCATTCCCGTCCGAAACAGAGGTTCGCTTCCTGGTACAATATCAGCAATTTATGGTTGTGGTCAGCAATATGGTTATTTTTTATGGCGGCAATTCTTTTCCCCCAGCACCCCAAGTTTTGGTTTTCCTTCGCTTCGCAGTTTATTTATTATCAGACGCACCTCGTTTTTTTCTGGATTGGGGTTTGGGTTATTTCGCCTGCTTATCCTACCCTCCGCCGGCAGGATGTACCCTCGACAGGGATCGTAAGGCGTAAGTGTCCTGCCTGCCCGGTGTCCCGTTTTTGGATTTTTTGTTCGTTTGTGGGTTTTTCTTCCCCGTTTTCCCCACGGCACGGGGTTGATGTGTTTCACCGTGACGTTGGCTTTGGTCGTGAAATTTGTTTGACATTTATTTTATGCAGTTTTCCACATTTGACTTTTTTAAATTATGCATAGTGACGGTGCAACGGTGCGACGGCAAACAAACCAAACCCCACGCCCACGGAATGTAACTACTTTCCATTTAACGGCGGCATTTTTTTTCGCACTTCCCGCTGTTGTGGCAAGTTTTAATTGAATGAACAGCGGTTGTTAGCCCGCTGGGAGTGGACGTCGCTGCTGACCGGATTGATGGGTTAGTTCTTTTTCCATTTTTATTTTTTCGATTTTGTTCGATTTTCCACCCTCGTCCAAACCCAGGTCCTGATTTTTGTGCTTCCATTTGGTCCATATTTTATTCATACCGTTTCCCATAACCGCGGAACTATCGCGGCCCGGTTGATAAAGAATAAATTTAAAATTTGTTTTCACACTTTGATTGGCCGTTTCACACTTTTAGAAATTGATGTAATTTACTAATGAAAAAAAAACCCGGTTATTGATTGGAGGTAATATACAGGAGGAAAATAAAGAGTGGCGTAGAACGATGAAGGAACAAATAGTTTTTAATTAACCAGGGAAAAATCTGTTATAATTTTTAAATCAGGAATCGGCAAAGTCCGGCTCGACCAGCTGATGTTATCCGGCTCGTAAGAAGCATTTAGTGCTCAATACAAACAACTCATCTCGAAGTCTTATCGAATTTGTTCACAATGTCACGCTTTTTTTATCCCGAAATGAAAGTTAGAAATTGTTGAATAAGGTGTTCAATACTAGGCGACTTTTCTTATATAGTATTTACAATTTCCGAATGAATTTCGGATAGTTCGCTATTTGATCCAAGATATTGTAAAGTAACTTGGTTAAAAGATTAATTTCAAGTACAATTGAAGAAAATAATAAGCAGTACAACAAACCAAAAATAACATTTTGAGAAATTAAACGAAAATAAGAATCAACATGGTTAAAAAATTTCAGATATTATATCTTATACCATATTATTCTTTCTGCAACTTCACTATTTAGAATGATGACACTCCATTTTTAAGGTGTTAATATTACTTTGAAAACATTAAATTATCGTTTAAGGTAACCCTGTGATTTTTATAAGAATATCCAAAAGTTAAACAAAAAATTGGAACCCTAAAATGATGATAATTTCAACTTTGTTGTGTTTCAAATACTGTTGACATTTTTGCTTTTGAAACATGTTGCGTTTCATTCATCCTATTTTGATCTACTTTGTATCCAAACCGTGCGCCAAAACCATAATTGAATAATGGTCCATACAACATACCATCTAGCCGAATGCCTCCAGCACCGGCGTCGCTGTAATTACCGAGTTTTCACTTTTGTTCCTCGCAACCAAAACCCATTTCCAACGCATCGGTTTGCGGTTACGACCTTGAACACCCGCTCAAACTATGTAATTTTGTCTCCATCGTCTCTGCGGCGTTCTGCGCCATCTTCAGCTCCCTTAAAGTGTGCATCTCTTTAAATTTTCTAATGATGCTCAGCAAAACGTTACCGTTGGCACACGAACCCCGTTTGCCAGACAACAAAGTAAGCGCTCCCGGCGAAAGATATCGGTGGGTCGTTTGTTACACACGCCGGAGCAAAACGAACCGAAGCGTTCGTCGTTGTTGCTGAAGTCGCTTCCGTGCCGCACGATCAAAGATGTGCTTGCAGTCATCCGTGCAGGCGTCTTTTGTGCAACAAATGCAGCGACGGTGCAGTGGGATGCACCAAGGGGATGCATTAGAGGCGGCACCCTGGGCAACGGGATGCAGCTAGCTTCAAACGGCACAGAACGGGGCACGTTGCACAGCTGATATGTGGTTAATGTGCAGTGTTTGTAAATAACATGTTTTGAATAGTTTGCCCGGAAATAGTTGCAACTATATTACATTTCTGGGTCGTGGCTCGTATCGCAGAGCAGGAAGCTCAGCATAGTTTGTTTCGGGACGGTTGCACATCCGACCAAGAAAAGCTATGAGCCTCAGTTCATTCATTCATCGTTAGAATAGAAACCTTTATGTATTACAAAGCTACATGCTAAAGTAAACCAACCATTCTTACTTTCAGCTTCTATTATATTTAAACACAATTTATATTAGGACCATTATTTATATTTTTGGTATTATGTCATTCCTTAAAGATTGTATAAATAAAGATAAATATAGGACATTTTTAGAGTAGATTTTTTTTAATTTTCATAAACAAACTGAATTTATCTGCTGCAAAACTTCCTATTCATTTATTAAGAGTCTCTCTTAATATCGCTCTTAGATCTGAGTCTCATTTTCATAAAAATCTCTTTAGAATTTTGTAACTGTACCAATAGTGGCGCAATTAGTGATGTTACTAACAACATGACGTAGTTTATAAGTATCACAAACAGAATATTTTACATTTTATACAAATTATGATCGAAACACCATTATTCTTCAGAAAAACATCTATTTTCACCGTTTATGATGAAAATTACATGAACAAAACAGATAATTTCTGCCTAGCCGAATCCTCCTTTAATGGTGGTATGGTTCCTATAGTGGTGGTAGTACTTGGAAAACTTGAAAAATATCGGATATATTTTGACTGTAATTTATTTTTGCAGCATATTTCAAACAGAACGGCCAAATAACTCATAGACCAATGCATTGTCTTAGTCTTAGTCATATTTGTTCTATTTTTCTTTCATTTTCTGGGTTTTATTAATGACAAACAAATTTGAATGGTAATTTTAGATATTGCACTGATATGTTTGATGCACAAGTAATACATTTTAAGGACTAGCCTTTTCATTTATACAGTCATTTTAAGGTTCATATAATTTCATATTGACTGTATAGCCTGAAGTTTTTCGTTAAGATGAAAAACTACAATGAAAATGAAAATCTTTACTACGATGGGCAGAGAAGATTGACGACTTTACATTAAGTATCTTCTAAAAGTTTCAGTATGAGAAAACATTCTGTTTAATATACACTTAATGTCATATTTGCTTAAAGACTCGTTTGACTTATACTGTCATCATTTACAAAAATGCTTAAAACAGAAAACAGATTAGTACTTTCATTCTACTGTTAAAATGAACCACTCAAAAGCACTTCAACTGTTTCCCATACTCACCAACGTACTCACCCGGTCTCAGCGAAGTCGTCAAAATAATTAATCATACTTACAGTTCCAAACCACGGCCCACCGTACAAGTACAGGGCGCAACATGTGCTCAAGTGCGCGCGTCTAACCAACATGGCGAAAAAAAAGGAAACGAAACCTTCACCGAGACCATGTCTTCAAGTGGCTCAAACGGCAACGGTTTGCGGTGCATATCCTTCGAAGCCCGGCCGGCACATGCCTTCGTCCTTGAAAACGCAAAGTCTCGTACCCGAAGCGGATGCACTTGAGCATTTCATTTTGGGCCGTGTTTACATTTTCGAGAATTTGTTGGAAAATATTTTAACATGTTGCTCAAGCCGTTCGGATTTCTTTGCCCGCTTGGGACAAACGAGGAATCTCGATCTCGTTTGTCGAGGAAAGGGATTTGCGGGAACCAGAATCCTCATCCATTCCGCCAACCATCTGGTGGTCGAAGGATCATATTCGCAAACCTTCATCTCGGTCTCGGGTTCTACCTCCCCTTATTCTTTGGTCCACCGTGCCCAATCTGGCAAAGTTGCACTTAAAGAGATTAAAGCATTACCGGCGACGGACGGGCCCAGTTGGTGGAAATTATGCTTCCGCAAAACATGAAACGAAACCAATCCGTCGCAAGCCAGAAACGCTTCGTTTGTGCCTCAATTACCACCCTCGCGTGTGCGAAAAAAACATGAAGACGAGCGCGAGATTTCCGATTCCTTCCGTGAGGCCAGTATGCCGAACCTTCAGAGGGTTTTAAGGGGGAAAAACGCACCGATCAATTCGGAACCAGTAAAACTGCATCCCACCCTAAGTTTAACTTTTTATTTTCGAGGAAACAGTTCTCGTGCTACTGGAAATCACCATGCTCGCTCCGTGTCTCATTAACATTATCGTTATAAAGAATAATTTGGAAAATTGATATCTTCTCCCATTATCCGATAAACCAAACTGCTTGCGAAGGGTCACGGCTTAGGTATTCGGTAGCTGTTGCGTTATTTTCATCTTTAATTTTGAACCAATGAAAAGTAATTGCAACCGTAACCGTTTCACCGATGAATGTTATAGGTTGGTTTGTGTTGTATTTCTTCCTTTGTCTTTCAGTTTAAGATTTTCCAAATAATGTTGATTCTGTTCTGTGTACCACCGAAAATCGTAATGCAGTATTAAAATGAAATGATTTAAAATATGATTGTTGCTATTTTAGGAAATTTGCTTCTTCTCATTTATGCTTAACCAGTAAAAACTCGAAACCATTTGTAACTAGATCATCGACTAGGACGTTGCAATCAATAGATAGTCCTTTTTATGGTCATCAGGTTGAAATATTTTTTAGAAAATGTAGGACAACTTTGTTGTTCTTAACGCGTTTACCTACGACGATGCCATATCTCACTGAACTATATGTAACGGAGTTTGTAGATGATCTGTTTCTTCAATTTAACTGCTGTAACATTCTATCTCACAGATGTTTGTCGTTATCTGATATTAAGGTACGAACCTGAGTATCGCGTTAACTTTTGAACAAATTTTGACAAAAAATTAAATTGGTTTTTGTGTTCCATTTCAGTTCAGTGAGCAATCAGCTTTGAGATATCTGGATCGGTTACCACATCTATTAAAGTTGAGTCTCAATGGGAAAAATACTGAAATGCTTTGACCAAATTTCATCATTAAAAATCAACTTATTTTCGACTTTCAAATGTTTCGAGGTAGGTAGACTACTATTCGCAAAATAATTCTACTATTCTAATGTTATTTTCTCTTCCTATTCCAATACATTGTACTTGCGGCTCTTGGCATACTTCTTGGACTTCCAAGGATTTGTTGCTGATTCCGCAACCTCTTCCGGCACTCCAGATGCTCAAAATCGAATATGGTTGTGGAAACAATATGCTCATCAAAATACTACGTTCCCTATTGCACTGTTGCACAATTAATGTAATGGAGATGTGAAAAAGATACGTGCATCAAAATACTACGTTCTCTATTGCCTTGTTGCACAATATTTGAAAACGAATGGCGAAGAAACGATTAATTAGTGGTGTATATCGAAAATATTTTAAAAATCAACTATGTTGTTATGAATGCTCTAACTAAAACGAGGTTTTTTGTCTATTTGTTGATCACATTGGTTTTTTTTTTTCGAACAACTATTACGAAAGACAACTATTTTAAATACTTCTAATTCCTTGGAAATTCAATACTACCAATGAGTAAAATCAACAGTTGGCCAATCAATGTTAACTTCTTATGGTATGGAAATTAATGGGAAAATATTCATCTGACCATGAAAATGTGCTTCAACGCATCATTCTTTAGTTTGAAAGTTAAATTCTCCTACTTCAGGGCAGAAGAAAATTGTTTTGTTTGTTTTATTATTTGCAGCAATAATATGTAAATATAGATAGCAATGCTCTGCCTTCATTTTTTGGTAAGTTGGTAAGTCATGAATTGAATATTTATTTCAGTGGAATAATTTAGGCAACTATGTTTTGTTCTGAAAATTTTGGGCGAGTATTGTTTGCCCCCTTCAACTGTAATTCATCCCCGAAACTACCGATTGAGCATGAATGATTGATCAAAACATTCGTAACCGTCACCCCTTATTTATCCAACCATTTCTTCGCTAACAGGGCCATCGCCGGGAGAGAAATGGAATGTCCACCGACGAGAAACTCAACCCATAACCAGCAAATTGAAATATGGCGGTAGAAGGAAAAAATAAAACAATTTGTTTTTCCTGCCGACCAACTACCCTCGAGGACGGAAATGTAACCACCATCAGCGGAGCGCCCAAAACGCCCGTTGTGCGGGGTAAAAAAAGGACACTCTTTCTTGCGATAGCAACATTCGCTATCGGGAATTAGGAGTGCGTACGGTCACCCTGGGCTTCGCAAACGAACCCGATCCGATAAAACATGCCAGCGTGAGCATCGAACCGTAATTAAGTGCTCGCAAACGGTTACGGTTCCGTTAGGTTTGCGCTGTGGGTTATTTTTCTCCTCTATTCTGTTGTAGGGAAACGCAAAACCTTCCTTATCATACGGGAAAACCTAACAGGGCTTTCGGAAAAGATGCTAGGAAAAAAAACCTCCCATATCGAAGTCCTGAAACACAAAGTCTCGCAAATTTGATGAAATTGTGACATCTGTCGATTTTTTCGATCAAACTTTTTTTCTCGTTTGTTGCCAAGTAGATCATTGTTTCGGTTTTGCCGAAGTACATTGGGACGTTTGTGTTTTGTTTATCCTGCTCTTCCATTTGTAACTGCTGGTTCATGATTGCGTTGCAATTTTCGCCATTTTTTCTTGCGTTCAAAAACCTACCTTTTTACCTACCAAAAAGGGTTGTCCTCGTGTTTCGGATCAGGTGGATGGTTCGTGTTGTTTTTGAACTTCTTCAAATTCTTTGTTTTAAGAAAGCGCATGAAAAGGACGCCAGCGACGAAAGATGACGCTGCAACTGCATCTGCTGCTCGGGAAGAGATTTTTTTCCCTATCTCTTGCCATCCGATAGCCCCACCTGGACCCCATTGAAACTGCAGTTAGATATTATGGCTTATCGAAGGTGCAGAAAAAACTGGATACCAACGTAAAATGTAAAAAAAAACACCCTTTAACCCACCTGTCGTTTGAACGGACGTCTTTGGCATGTCGATGTTTTCATCCCGCTCGCCTTCGCTCTATTCC